>OW804098.1:127986013-128140802 GCA_942159475.1 Sthenelais limicola | reverse complement strand
ATTTTAAGTGGGGTGGAGATACTCAAATATTGCAAAAATATATTTAGTGTTTTTTTTCGCATTATTTCTCATTTTTTTATGGTAAAAAATGTATGTATTTATTTCATATTCAAAACATGTATACTTACAACTGTCTAGTCATAGGATATCACAGAATTTGATTCAAAATAGGTTGAGAACGTTTTGTATGAGTCCCTTAAAAATTTTTTTTGTTTTTAATATTTTCACCTATTTTCCACATAATTAACTGTGAATTACGTGGTGATGTCCACAGCTTTCGAGGTGGGAAGTTTGATTTTCGGATTCAGCGGTCTTTTTTACATAGAAATCAGCAAAGTTCACTTAGTCCCCCGTTGGGTGCAACGAAAATCATTTTCTAGCTACATTTTGAGGCCCCTGCTTACGGCTTACCTCTCTCTCCTCTCTCACCATCCTCTCTCCTTTCTCTCCCTCTGACTTCCCTCTATCTCCTTTACCTCTCTCGCCTTTCTCACATCAGAGAGCAATGAAGAGAGAGAAGAGAGAGGGTCAGAGCAGCAGAGAGAGAGAGAGGGAGAGCAAAGGAGGGGAGAGGAGAGAGAGGAGAGGGGAAAGTGAGGAAGGAGAGAAGAGAGGAGAGAGAAGAGGAGAGATAAGCGTGGAGAGAGGAAGAGATCGAGAAAAGAGACAGCCGAGGGAGGGAGGAGAGAGAGGAGAGGAGAGAGAGGAAAGAGAAAGGTGAGAGAGAGGAGAGAGAGGGAGAGAGAGGAGAGAGAAGAGAGAGCAGAGAAAGAGGAGAGGAGACAGAGGAAAGAGAGAGGAGAGAAGAGAGGGGAGAGAGGAAAGGGGAGAGAGGCAGAGAGAGAGGAGAGGGGAGAGAGGAGAGGGGAGAGAGAGGGAGGGAGAGGGAGAGAGAGGAGAGGGGAGATGGGAGAGAGGGAGAGCGGAGAGAGAGGAGAAAGAGGAGAGAGAGGAGAGGAGAGAGAGGAAAGAGAGGGGTGAGAGAGAGGAGAGGGGAGAGAGGAAAGATAGAGGAGAGGGAGGGGAGAGAGAGGAGAGGAGAAAGAGGAAAGAGAGAGGAGAGGGTAGAGAGGAAAGATAGAGGAGAGAGAGGGGAGAGGGAGGAGAGGAGAAAGAGGAAAGAGAGTGGTGAGAGAGAGGAGAGAGGAGAGGGGCGAGAGGAAAGAGAGAGGAGAGAGAGAGAGGAGAGAGAGAGGAGAGAGAGGAGGGAGAGAGAAGAGGAGAGAGAGGAAAGATAGCGATGAGAGAGAGGAGAGGGGAGAGAGGCAGAGAGGAAGAGAGAGGGAAAGAGGAGAGAGAGAGGAGAGAGGGGAGAGAGGAGAGAGGGGAGAGAGGGGAGAGAGGGGAGAGAGGGGAGAGAGGGGAGAGAGGGGAGAGAGGGGAGAGAGGGAGGAGAGGGGAGAGAGAGGGAGGAGAGGGAAGAGAGAGGAGAGAGGGAGAGAGAGATGAGACAGAGGGAGGAGAGGGGAGAGAGAGGGAGGAGAGGGGAGAGGAGAGAGGGAGAGAAGAGAGGGAGGAAAGTGGAGAGATTAGAAGAAAAGAGGGAGAGAAAAGAGGGAGGAGAGGGGAGAGATTGAGAGGAGAGAGAGGCGAGAGGTAATCCCATTTTATGCTGGTAGGGGTCAAACAAAATATAATGGAAAAATAATAAAAAGACATTCAAATGCACATAAAATGAAATCAGGAAAACAGATCATGGGGAATTTTGAGTATGTTATGCTACTTGGTATTCCGCTTTATTTGACATCAATACCGGCGTTCTCCGATTTTTATCAGGGTTGGTGCGCCGAAAAATATGAAATATTGAAATAACTACTTTAAAACATTAAAACGCATTTACAAAATTTTCCCCAAAGCGGATTTTTGCAGATCTTGAATATGTTATTATACACAGAATTACGCTTCATTTGACACCAAAACAGTCTTTGCCGAGGAGGACCTTTTTTTCTCCTTCAGGGACTGGGCTAAGAGGGAGTAGGGAGAGAGAGGGAGAAAGGGAGAGAGAGAGGAGAGAGAGAGAGAGAAGTGATGAGAGAGGACAGAGAGGAGAGATGAGAGCGAAGTGAGAGAGGAAAGGGAGAAAAGATGAGAGAGAAGAGACAGGCGAATGGGGAGAGAGGGGGAGAGAGATGCGAGAGCCCCTGTTGATACTTCCTGTGTACTACACCAGGTGTCAGCATATGCCACACTAGTTACACCAGTAGTATAGGGAGAGTAGACATGTACACAGGAAAATCCGTCGCGCTGATTCTCTAAAATCTGGGATGTCTTCATGACGTCATGCTGTAGACTTTCTACAGAAAAAGCTCAGAATATATTGTTTGCAACATGTCACTCACTTTTCTGTAACACGTTACTTACACATTAAAACTTTAATCCATTCCAGACGGACAAGGCATTAATGTATTCTCATTATTATAGAGTCAGGGTCGTATTTAGCTACTATAAAGTAATGGAGAATCTCTGAGAAGGACAAGTACAACTGGACACATGAAGATTCTGTTACCAACTAAAGATCTGTTTATTCAGTAAGCAGCCCTCACAGGAGCAGCTCACGTGCTACTCCTGGAGGTGGGCGGGGCTCTATCTCTGATACGCCCCTTCATCTTAAACAAGCAGGTATGAGTCATGGAGGGAGGGGCAATGGCAACTCTAGCTGTATAGCACCATGGACTGAACGAATAATGCAATAATGCATTGAATACACATGATTTTGAATAAACAATTTTTAAAACTAATTCTTATTCTAAATTTTCTTTTTCGGGGAATGGAGGGAAAGTTGTTTTTTATTTCAAAAAAATTTTGAACTAAAAATAGTTGACAGTTGTTACGTTATAAATTTGTCGATTCTGGTTCGTAACAAGAATAAGTCATGAAGGCAGAGCTAATATATATTTCAACTGCAAAAGCTGTGGCTGGTCTCCTTTATTGTATTACCAACCAAGCTTGCCAAAAAGGCCCAGACCCAATAATCATTGTTTTTTTTCCAAATGACGAAGCAAGGCGAGAGTCTATATCAATTCGATGTTGTAGAGGGGTACTTAGGTAGCGGAGAACACTCAGAATTTGCCAGTCTCCAGCATGTAAGTCGCAGATCCCCGTTGTAGGCTGTGAAGTCCGATATCTTTGTCAATACCAGCACTTTTAGCCCATCGCTTCAAGAAAGACAGAGCTCTCTCATAGATAACAGGCCTCCCAGCAGATACAGATACCAATGGAGCAGAAGATGAAGCAGGAAACCTCGTGAAGAGAAGTCGTAACCATTTTTCCAAGCACAAACATGAACCATCACTACGGACGACAGGGCTTGAAAATTCCCTCTCCTGGAATTGATTCGTCTTGGAGCTTCTCACCGTCACCAATACGCCCCACTTGGTGAACTGTACATCTTTCCTGGATAACAAATGGTCATCGCTACCTGAGGAAAAGAAATGACTTTTTCTCAACAAGGTGCGAAAGCAAGCGACAATACCAACCCAACAGGCAAACTCCCCCTCATTTTCCTGATTAACCTCCAGAAATATCTGTTGTAAATCCGATGGCAGAAGAGGGTCTTTGAAGGAAGGTACACATCCCAGATGTCTTTTTATACCCTTCATAATCAGTTTTAATACAAAGTCTTCTCGCAGATCTCCGCCATCATGAAGTTGTGACAGATGGTTAATGGCAGAAAACATATTATTGATAGACGTGTATTTCATCCTGTCCACCAAGCTTACCAAAAACCTGGAAAAATTCTGCCTGTTCACAGGAATTGCCTCAATACCATGACCCAGACAGAAGTTGAAGTAAGAGTTCCATTGGCTCATCCTCGTTCTCACTGTATTCGCAGCAAAGTCCTGCAACTTGAAGCGCTCCACCAACACATCAAGGTTCTGTAGATCTGTTCAGAAGAAACCAAATGAAAATCGAGGCAAGATTACAATGTCAAATCGCTGTTTCCACCAAAACATGTCCATCATTAAAGATGAGCAGTTCCGGCAGTTAGAAGACTGGGCATTTATGTGTTTCACCGAAGAGAGTGTATGGCAGAAATATTCCACAGTCACATTTCTGATAGAAAAACTCTTCAGGGCCATCCATAAAAACACAACTGACATACAAGTAGGTTTGCTTCTCATATAGTTAGGAACAGACAGCCTAACAAACTTGCGCGAGTTACATATAAACTCTTCATAATACAGGTCATCATCCGAAGGAGAAATAACACCACATAATTCCTGATCCTCCTCACGATCACTAGAATAATGCACGCAGAATACTCCCGGCACTTCTGTGGATAAGAGAATAGCAGAGTCAACATGATCATTAATTATCTTAACACCGTTGAATTCCACAGCCTTCTCTCTCCACCAATTTATTTCATCTAGCATAGGATGATTCATATTCACAATGTTGCTGATACCCATTGATTTTAAGGCCTGTAATAGAGAAGCACAGTGCGGCCTCCCTCCCTTGACTACCTTTGAAGCATGTATACAGATACCGATCAGTCGTTGCAGCTGCTTCCTGGATAGTTGTTTCAATGGTCTCATCAGATCCAACTCCTTCCTTAGCTTATTGATCTTTTTGTCCGGAAGACGAAGCTGCATCTTAAGAGAATTAATTTCTATACCAAGGTAGACACATATTTGCGATGGCGATGTTACCTTCTCCCATGCTATGTAAAACCCCAGCTGGCGTAAACATTTCAGGAGAATACGTTGAGACACTACCCCTTCTGCATAACTAGATGACAATAAAATCAAATCATCCAAATATGAAAAACATCGTATATTTTGATATCTCATCATCCGTGAGACAGTGTCAGTAATACGAGAAAAAATAAAAGGGGCAGATCTGGCTCCAAAACAAATAAAGTTATCATGTATATATCTCTCCTCGCCATTAACTCTCCATTTGAGCCCAAAGAATTGTCTATTTGAAGGGTGAATGATCACAGATCTATAAGCTGCCTGAATGTCGATGGAGCTCATAAAATCACCATTCAAGAGTTCTGTAGTCACATTATCAATAGTTACAAAGGAAAAGCTTGAACAAACCTCCTCAGTAAAATTATTCATTGATAGACCCAAGGGTCGCTTACAATCCGTGATGGGTCTAACAGCACCTGTTGGCTTCAGAATAGCTCCTAAGGCGTGGTGGACACAGCGTGGTGGACAATCCGTATAGGCAAGTTTCCCTGCAATCACCTCCTTTTGAAGAACAGAAGACATTTTTATTTCATTATCAAGATGAAAACAAGAGGCATAATTACTACGACTGTATATAGGTATAGCAGCATTTTTGTCAACCATGCGAAACCGATTCGTGACTCCATCCAATACGAAATGGCTATCACGGTCCCAACGAACACCTTGTTTTAACCATTCCAACCAGGCTTTTGGCTTTAGCTGATATCTGACACCTTCCAAGGTTGACGAATCATTCAAGCTGCTAGCATGGTCCAATAATCTGGAAAATTTGGGCTCAGATATTACACAATCAGACGAAAAAGGCATATCAATACAGTCAAAACTCGCTTCTTCCTCACTATGGCCGCCATGACACCCCTACACTTCCGGTCCGCCGGTGGGTTCTGAGGGTGTCGTTGACCCAGAATTTCCATTCGTTTTACATTCCACGGCATGATGGCTACCTTGACAAAAACCACAAACATGTTTTCGCCAGCAGCCATTACACACCTTTCCCTCTTTATTTTCAGGGTTATTCCAAATCCAGCAGACATTACGTGGCCAGTTTGGCAAATCATAGAGGCTATCTCCGATAGTTGAATTAGAACTACTACTTCCGCTTCCGGTGAATGATTTCTTGATCAACTTACGATAAGCTACAGTAAATTCAGTACCTAAATACATGCCATCACTATCTCTATCGAAAGATTGCCAGTCGGAAAGTTCATTTTCTAAGACTCTTGTAGTTACACTACGTTCGTACAGAATCAGTCCTTCAGTTAAATATTGTCCGAGGGACGCCTTGAATGAAGATATCCCATATTATCGACACCACAGGTCGCGAGAAAATGACAAACTTTAATCATGCCATATAATAGTTCATACGTGGTAAGCTTGGAAAACACCTTCTTGTTTGTCGAATAGAATTCTGGTCGTAAACGAGCCATAGCAATTGAGAAACCATCAAGAACATTAGGATTACCTTGCTGGAAGGGACCCGGCAATGGCCGTCCAGACCCGCGGAATGACTCTCTTCTCTCTGTATCGACGACCGGCGTCTTTGGAGCTTCTAGATGCAAATTACCAAGTCTGGCCACCAATGCCTTTGCCTCTACTTCCAGCGAAATGATACGGTGTTTCTCATGAATCCCGTCAATAGCATCCTGTTGCTGTTTAATGAATTCTTCGAGTTTCTTAGCATATGCAGCAGAACCACGCTCGGGCACGTCTCCCGGTAGAATACCCAACAAGCCAGCCGCTTCGTCAGCAGTTAGCTCGGTTGCCGGCACCCCACCAGAAGCACCTTGAGAGTCGTCTTTCTCGGTTTTCGGAACGGTAGCAGCCATAGAACATGGTGGTCGAGCATGGCGCTTCCCACAGGTAGAACAAGTTATCATAGACATACTGTTTGCAATTTTTTTGTATCTCAACTAGTGAGAGAAAACTTTTTGCATGTCTATCTCCTTCTCCGTCCCGTCGACAACTGCTGAACAGCTAGCTATACACTGCTTAGTTTGTGATTCTGGCGACCAGCCAGTGGCGCCACCTGGCATCTCGATTTATAATCATATTCCTTCCAAGCAATATTCACCATAATTAACGTAATAGTCAACGTCACGTTAAATGTAGCATTTTCGCGGGAAAAATTAGCAGACGTCATTTGTCTCACAATTTCATGAAGCCTTACGGAAATCCACATGGCTCTGTCAATTTAACATATTTAGTGATGAACTTTTGGATATTGACAGGGGAGGTATTGTACTGAATTTATCTGCGATAAAAGTCTGTGTGATGAAATTGAAGGCAATTTGAAAGGGGGTTTATTAATTAAAAGTTATGCAAAGTTTCAGATTCATAAGTTAAAGATAATCGATTCTATGCAATGTTTCCTGTAACAATTGCATCAATATCTGTGTATATGATGCTGACGTTATTATGTCCCGTCCTATATAATGACATGACGTTTGTGGTGACGTTGTCACATGTAACGTTGTATGGTGACGCAATGAATTGGAATAACGATTGGAAAATTATGGAAAGAAAATAAACAATTAGAATAGTGTCCTGTGATTTATTCACTTTCAATCTTACAGACTCAATAATAAATCACATACTATAAAGCCCTGAGGGTGGCCCACCAAACACTAAATACCAAGTCATTTAAGAATCAACCAGAGCCATATATATTTAGCATGACCAATATTGGATATAAACTTCTACAAAGTATAAAGTATCACCAGTCCATGTGTACAACTAGACGATCGGCACCCTCCGCTTCTTCCTTGGAAGAAGTCAGAATGACTCTATTTACAATTTCGCACGGTGCACAGACTACTAGTGTCCAACGATATATACTCTTATTCCATGTGGTTACTTCTCTGCCTGCATTCAATAATTTCCCCGCTGAGAATGTCTATTGATGCATGGAATACTTAGTTTAGGCCTATACCTACAACCTAGCGTACTTACATTGTCGATTCAGGCACTCACACTTCCACAATCCATTTTCGTTTCAACCTCCACACTCAACCCACACAGCTACATCCACGCCATTGACCATTCCGATCCCTTGTTCCATTCCGTACGAGCCGGAAGTCACTTCAACGTAATCAACGTAACCGGCAAATGGGATTCGAAATGGATAGCGGACAGCTCAAAGCAAAACGTTTGCAGACGAAAACGGCCGAAGCCTTGCCTTCAAGGCTTCGGCAAGTCTCCCGGGACGGGCACTGATGGGGGGGGACGGGGGGCATATTCACGGGACGGTTGGGTGGACGGGGTTTCGTCGGCAACTGTTTTTCTTTATTTATACAAGCAATAAGCCTAAAAGTCAGACCCCCACACAACCCAATCCAGCGGTATGCTTCTGGACATTATCATTCAACGTTATATTATACAAATGTAATTGTAATTTTATAGAAAAAAAATGTAAAACTCAACAGCTTGTAAAGAATGGCCCCTTGTCACGGATTAATAGATATTGTCCTCTACTCTTCAGAATAATATAGTCTTCAAAAAATGTACAGTTTGCTTTTACTAATTCTCTCAAATAACCCATATTTAAGACACAAATCAGCTACAAAATGAAAGTTAACATAGCAGAACAGATACTAAATCAAGGCAATACTAATTATATTCAGATATACCCAGTATTCATCATTTTTCAGCCTAATTTAGCGAAATTTCTGCCAATTGTACATTTTCAGAAAATTTAACCCCTATATATAATACACTCAGATTTTGTCAGTATTTATATATATATATCAAGTTATTACAGTTACATTGAGTAAATATCAGAAATGGTAAGGGCCCTTTGCTCATTCGCAGGTTTTCCTGGCTGGCCATTAGACTACTACTCATTTAAAATAATCATAATGGTACATGTCTTAATATCTAACTGTAATGAAGTTACTTGTTTATAAAGTTATATTTGTATTTCCAATGTTAAAATACTTGTTTATAAAGTTATATTTGTATTTCCAATGTTAAAACATTTTACCTGATATTTATTTACCTGATATTTATTGCATCTGTGATTCTCTGAGTTAATTATTTGTTATTTATAATGTTCTATAATGAAGTCATTTGAAGTCATTTGTATAGAGGTTTTACCTGATATTTATTGCTCTGTGATTCTCTGATTAATTATTTGCTTCGTCATACTCTGTTGAAAAAGGTATGTCCATGGAATGTTGGATGTTAAGGGTGGTCACGAGTTCCGATAAGGAAACAATAGATGTGTACCTTATCTGGTTACACATCACGTTGCCTGACATGGGTTTTATATTTTATAAGGTTTATGTAAGTAAATATGAGTCTTTGACCATGACGTAGACACTTGTGGTCATTGTCCACCTTCTAGATGGACCAATCATAAATTGGCCTTGACCATCGGGCGATGATCACTAAGTGCTACAGTGGGATATAAAAGGCTCATAGGTTCTGTCAATTGCCAGAACTCTCTGGCTGGCTTTTGGGACTGAAACACTGGTTATTCAGTTATTACCAAATAAACAACTAGAAGTTCTTTACTTGCTGGTCTGCTGTCATTCTTTTCCTGCCAAGCTGTACTAGCAACTAGGTGTAATCCTACCGACCTGGACTACAGACTAAAGGAGACAACCTAGAGGCCTCTACAACAACCTCTAGAAGCGACCTTCTTTACATTGGTGCCGTGACCAGGATACATCTAAGGCAGAAGAGAATCCAAGGTACCTATTTTGTATCACTGTATTCCAAATTATTTGAACATTTATTCTGTAGAAGAGAGTAGTCCCAATGTGTTGTCTAGAAAATCATAACGTTGCTCTCTCCATATACGAGTGACAGACACTGATAAACTTACGTAATTGTTGCAATCCCACTGATACAATAGATCAATGTCTGCTTGATCTCCAAACCACGCCGCTCTTATCTCAGATCATATAAATTTGTATACACTTCAGGAATGCTGCATTGATTATTATTTAGAACACACTAGAAATGGTAACTCCAATGCAGTTATATTATCAAAATTTTACAAATACCGATTTACTTAGAAGTATACTAAGGGGTGAAAGTGAAAAAATAGATAGATGCTGCCTCATACAGGAGGATAGATTAATAGTGGATCTTCCAGAAGAAGATCAAATGTTTTTTAACGGTATTGACACGGGAGGTTATAGATTGTATCAAGAAATACAATTAGAAGATATCACAGCACTATATAGTAGACTAGGGCTTAGGGTTAGTGAGGCTGATTTGGCGCATGACTTAGTAGATTGCATTTAGATAGAAAATAATTTCAGAAAAACCAATTTTGCTGTGAGCAGGGTCTTGGAAAGGGAATCTAAATATATTGGTTAGAAAAAAAAAACAAAAAAAAACGTACCTTTTCTTGTGTGTAGACATTGCTGTCCATTATATGAATTAGGTGTGGGAATGCTCCAAGCATTATTGAGTGAGTTTTGGGTATATGAATGTTCCTTGTATTGTATATATATCACTGAGTGAGTTTTGTTCCTTGTAAATGCCACTGTGAGAGTCGATAAATGAATCCAGTATAATATAGTATATGAATTGAGGACCCGGAGCATTATGCAATAATGACAGATAAGCTGCTGTCTATGAATACTAGCCATAGCTTATCTGGAACGCACTCCTGCCTCTGATAGTGGGTCCATCCACATAAAAGTGCACACATGTATGCTTCTATACTGTGAATTTTATTCTTCAAAATTTCAAAGGAAAATTATATCATTGACTTGGGGCTACTGAAATAAAAGCTCTATATTTTGGCCAAATTTAGTAATACTTTTTCTGAAACATGAGCATTACCCATTCATTTTAATAAATCTGAAAAGACTGGATCATGGATCGGTTCAGTGATAGTGTTAGTGAACCTCAGGTGTCAAATGGGTGTATGAACAATGCCCAGACCGTGCCCGAGTCCGGTCTCAACCACTCAGGTATGGCCGTACTGTCACAAGCTGCCGATATAGCCAGGAACAAATTATTGAAAGAAGAGAAAAAGACAAAGAAATTAGACAAAACCATTAAACAGGGAGGGAAACCCATAGGGCGCCCCAGAATGAGAAGGGAAGATGGTGATGGAAAGAACGGACAGAGGAAGTTCAGATGCGAATATTGCCCAAGCACATTTTCAGCCAATTCGAATTTGTCCCGTCACCGGGCCCATAAGCATAAAGGGAAAAAGGTTGACAAATTAAAATGTCCAGAGTGTAGTTTTATGTATGCGAGAAAGGACTATTTAGCACAACATTTGAAGGATGGGTGTAGCAGAAAAGGGACTAGGGTTAAACAGTGATATGAAAAGTGCGGTAGAATAATTAGAAGGGTCAAAGTAATAGACCTATCCGTTTATCATTATTATTAATTTACGCACATAGGCCAGGCACTATGAATGGTCCCTTATCTCTCGGATCAAAGGAGGAGTATGTTGACCTTATCATCCATAGCCTCCGCACCGATCGATGATGATTGGGACCCTAATGTGTTCGGATGGTCTAGTGGGACGAAAGTTGAACAATTTAGACACAGACACACACAAAATTTGAAACATGAAACAAGTGGGACACACATTTAGGAGTAAATAGTGTTGCCACTTATGCAACGGTAGAAAACAGAAAGCTTGGAACAGAAACTGAAAAGGAAGTTAGGAAAAACAAAGAATAAATAAAGAAAAAAAAAAAAGAGACACAATACAACTAGTGACACAAGATAGGATAAATATTGATAAAACACAACGAGAAGTCATTTTAGAGAAACCGAAACAGAAAGCAAGTAGAGAAAAAGGAAAAGGGGAGGTAAAGGAGGTAGGTAGGTGCCTACCTGTACCTCTCCAGGGATAGAAAGTTCTCCGATGCCATAAGGAGGCATCGTATAAACCAGCCGAAGTAGCAGTCCTGTCAGGGCCATGAGCCAGCACAGAAAAGGCTGTTACGCTCCAGGCACCCAGTCCCATGTAGGTGGATATTGCGCACATCCACCTCAAGGGGTGCAGCTGTAAATCAGTACTGGTGTGTCCTGAAGCAGTATATAATATGGAACAACCGGTTAGGTACACAATTGATGTGAACATTTTTGGGTGATCTTGTAAAGGACAGGAAGCCACGGTTAGGGTTTGAGCGGGGGTCTCAAGCTGCTTGACCTGCGGAAATGCAGTGTTTGCGGAAATGCAGTGTTTTGCAGAAATGCAAGGGGTTGCGGAAATGCAACTTAAGGGAAGTTCAATTTTGACGGTAACCTTTGTCTTTAATAGGTCTGCAAGTATGTGTGTAGATTTAGTACTATTGGAGAATTGGAATGCCTAGGGACAAGTAATTGGGATGGTAAAGTTTTAAGTAACCATTGCCTGATATGTTTTCCGCAGTATGTGTGTGGATAGACTCTAGTAAGGATTTGGAAACTTTAGAGACAATATTTGGGATGGGAATTTTATAATCAATACACACACACAATCTATACACACACACACAATCAATACACACACACACAATCAACACACATACAGACACCAGTTTTCACTTACTTAAAGTGACCCCTTTTGGACATAAATCTGGTACACTGTATACATAAACCCGTATACATGTACCTTACAAAATTTTTATAACTGAATATGATCAGTTAGGTGTGTTTTGGAGAGCAGCAGCGGTATTGCATCTTTTGTTAAGTTGGAAATGTAACTGCCCCGTTAAAGTTCCTCTCTCTACATTTAATGTTCATTTATGATGGAAGTGATGGTGGTGATACACGGGTGCCTGTGATTTGCCTTGTATCCTTGGTCTTGCAGTTGAGGACAGGTTCCGGCACAATATGGCAGTCTTGGCGCGGAACATGGAGGAAGAGTTGGATGATGCTCATGCGCCGGGGCCAGGCAGGACACCCAAGTACCTTTACAGGCCGGATGGCTTGCTTTTCGACTGGACGGCCCAGCCGCCGGTTCAGCCGGACGAAAGCTGGGAGGAGGAGGTCCCTCCTGTCACACAGCCCCCACCCATCTTCAGCGAGGAGGAGCAGCTCCAACACCAATTGCGCCACCCTCCGGTGATGCTGACGAGGGAGCAAAATAAACCCCTTCGGCTGTCTCTCCGGAAGGAGTTCGTGTGAATTCGCTACATGGAAAACAATCAACGAACCACACTAAAATAATTATCGACAAGAAAAGGACACGGCTAAACGAATAAAGAAACGGACAAACAATATTGAACTGGTCCCAATTCGGCAACATCGAACATTGGGTATCGTTATACCTTGCCTTGATAGAAAGATGCCGGATGGCTGAGCCGCCAAATTAGAGGGAACCCATGAACCATGGAGGTGACCCTCCCCCCATAAGGAGCACTCAGTTGTACGAACAGTTCTGTTTTGGTGTGCTATATACATAGACCTTACGGACTTATTGTTTCAGATGCTTGCTTGAGAGGAGACTCTATCGTCGCCATGGGTCAGACATGTTGTTATATGGTAGTTACATCGCCAAATGATTGAACAATCTCGTTAGGGAATAATTATGTGATGGATTGAAAACTTTCTGTCTTACAAAGTTTTCGAATGAGGATGAGACGTGTGTAATGAAGTTACTTGTTTATAAAGTTATATTTGTATTTCCAATGTTAAAATACTTGTTTATAAAGTTATATTTGTATTTCCAATGTTAAAACATTTTACCTGATATTTATTTACCTGATATTTATTGCATCTGTGATTCTCTGAGTTAATTATTTGTTATTTATAATGTTCTATAATGAAGTCATTTGAAGTCATTTGTATAGAGGTTTTACCTGATATTTATTGCTCTGTGATTCTCTGATTAATTATTTGCTTCGTCATACTCTGTTGAAAAAGGTATGTCCATGGAATGTTGGATGTTAAGGGTGGTCACGAGTTCCGATAAGGAAACAATAGATGTGTACCTTATCTGGTTACACATCACGTTGCCTGACATGGGTTTTATATTTTATAAGGTTTATGTAAGTAAATATGAGTCTTTGACCATGACGTAGACACTTGTGGTCATTGTCCACCTTCTAGATGGACCAATCATAAATTGGCCTTGACCATTGGGCGATGATCACAAAGTGCTACAGTGGGATATAAAAGGCTCATAGGTTCTGTCAATTGCCAGAACTCTCTGGCTGGCTTTTGGGACTGAAACACTGGTTATTCAGTTATTACCAAATAAACAACTAGAAGTTCTTTACTTGCTGGTCTGCTGTCATTCTTTTCCTGCCAAGCTGTACTAGCAACTAGGTGTAATCCTACCGACCTGGACTACAGACTAAAGGAGACAACCTAGAGGCCTCTACAACAACCTCTAGAAGCGACCTTCTTTACATAACTTTGTTACAGTGATACAATTCATTCATTACAGTGATACACTTCATTCATTACAGTGATACAATTCATTCATTACAGTGATACAATTCATTCATTACAGTGATAGAATTCATTCATTACAGTGATACAATTCATTCATTACAGTGATAGAATTCATTCATTACAGTGATACAATTCATTCATTACAGTGATACAATTCATTCATTACAGTGATACAATTCATTCATTACAGTGATACAATTCATTCATTACAGTGATACAATTCATTCATTACAGTGATACAATTCCTTTGTTACAATTCTTATAAAATTCATGTACTGACTTTGAATCTATTAGGTGTCATAATTACATGTTTTAGAACATTTCTATATTGTTCGTCCATATGAGCTCTTTGTACTAAACATTTATTGAGTTTAAGCGTTTTTACATTTAACTGGACAATAAACAATTATTATAGTAACATTAGTAGCATTAGATCTTCACCAGTTTTCCTCTCTTCTCTCTTCTCTCACCTTTCAACATCGTCCTTGACCCCCTCCTCCATACAAATACATTGTATTCCCTTTTGTACAGATATCCATACATGTCTTTGGGTTTATATTTATCATGTATCACTCTAAATTAGCAGAATCTGAGAGATGTGTAGACTTTTATATTGTGCATTTTCTGAAATTCTGACCAATAAATAGCGAATTTTACAAGTTGGCGCAAAACACATCAATCTGATAGAATAAACAAATATATATTGATGTGAATTTCATATTTCGTCCACCCGCTCTCCTGTCAGTGACTTATACATGGGAATCCTCATTGTATTCATCAGAAGCATCTGAATCCTCACTGTCTTCATCAGAAAAAAAACAATGTGGATGTACAGTACAAGTGACCAGTGCCCAGTTCATGCTTACTGACCACTGATAATTCAACATACAATGTGGATGTACAGTACAAGTGACCAGTGCCCAGTTCATGCTTACTGACCACTGATAATTCAACATACAATGTGGATGTACAGTACAAGTGACCAGTGCCCAGTTCATGCTTACTGACCACTGATAATTCAACATACAATGTGGATGTACAGTACAAGTGACCAGTGCCCAGTTCATGCTTACTGACCACTGATAATTCAACATACAATGTGGATGTACAGTACAAGTGACCAGTGTCCAGTTCCTTCCTGCTGACCACTGATAATTCAACATACAATGTGGATGTACAGTACAAGTGACCAGTGTCCAGTTCCTTCCTGCTGACCACTGTAGAGGATGGTGATCCAATGTAGTGTATGACAAATAATGTTCACATCTCTATATCCTAGAGGTAGGTTAGAAAAACGGAGATATCATCAGAAACTACATTTCTGACATAATGTTGTTAATGTGTCCATTAATTGAGAAGTCTATCTGTTATTTGTGACTTAAATTGATTAATAAAATTTACATGATTGATTACGTAAAATCTACCGCCTCTCTACGATGTGCTCTAGAGATTGTAATAGTGCACCTTTTTTCTGGATAAGAGGGTCAGGGCTCAGGGGTGAGGGGGAAAGGGATGAGTTTCTGATTGACCAATTTGGGACTCTGTCTCCAATTGATATATTAAATCCACAATATTCGAATCTGTCAAATCTACATCCGTTTCATCTACTGTTAGTGAACCTGTCCTTGGTGGGTCCATTCCATCTACTGTTAGTGAACCTGTCCTTGGTGGGTCCATTCCATCTACTGTTAGTGAACCTGTCCTTGGTGGGTCCATTCCATCTACTGTTAGTGAACCTGTCCTTGGTGGGTCCATTCCATCTACTGTTAGTGAACCTGTCCTTGGTGGGTCCATTCCATCTACTGTTAGTGAACCTGTCTCATCTGAATCCTCACTGTCTTCATCAGAAGCATCTGAATCCTCCCTGTCTTCATCAGAAGCATCTGAATCCTCACTGTCACCTGTAGATGAGTCACCCCATGCTGGCTCCACCCGCTGTCCTGTTGGTGCCCTATACACAGACTGCACAAGTAGCTGCTGTAGTAAAGCTCTGTCCTCCCTGGTAACCTCTACATCTAGTGTCACCCCTGTAAGACATAACTCCAGTCTGTGAATGTTTTGTTGCAGCTGGTGTAGCTGTGTGACACACCCCAACAGTTGAGACATGTGGATCTGACCCTCCCACACTCTGATAGTGAGCCCTGGTGCCTGGGTCTGTGTGTGGCACTGTATGAGAGTGTGGAGGATGGTGAGTAGTGCAGTGGCTGGAGCATCTGTGAGCAAGTATATATTTATATCACTGCAGGTAAATATGTCCCCCTGTGTAGCCAGTAGTGCAGAGTAACTCCCAGGTGTAAAGTCAATATCCTCATCATCATAGAAAAGGTCTATGTCTACCTTAATCTTGTCCCCCTGTGGAGGGGGTGCAGGTGTGTAAGGACCTGCTAACCACTGTTCTACCATATCTGTACAACCACTCACACTGTCAGCCTTTATCCTGTAGGTTAGATGACCAGTTAGTTTGATGTGTGACTGTGTGTCAGTGCTTGTTGCTATGGGTGCATTAGGATCCTCACCTGTGGGTGTTCTCCACCAAGGCTCATCTAGTACCTCCTGGTACTGCCTGGTGTTCATCACATGTGTATAAGCCTCCTGGTTATCAACCACTATTTGTGTTTTACACAGCTCCACATTAACACCATCTGGCTTCACTTTCAGCAAGTCACCCAGGGCCTGCAGTAACTCAGTAGCTGTAATACCACCATTATCAATGTCCACCCTTGTACACATGTGTGCCTGACCACAGTGTATGTAGCTTGCTGTTAGGCCCTGTATGATGGGCAGGATGTGTGCTGATGGCTGTATAACATATCCTTCAGTATAGGGATCCACAGGTAGTCGCATGTATACCTTATCACACTGGGGCAGGGCTGAGAAGAGTTTGTTGTAATGGTCTACTGTGTACATGGAGGCAGGTGTAGCACCAAATACATCATCAAGCTCTGTAACATCTATCCACAGGGCACCCACATGTTGAGGCTTGTACTGGCTCTCCCTCCACCAGTGCAGGGCTGATGCCCCATCACTAGGGCACCAGCTGTATATCTCATACTTGTTGCCTTCTCCCTGTATCCACACCCACCTACAGGTATCCTCCACCCTGCAGTATACATAGGTTATACCAGACCTGTAATATATAATATTTTATTGTAAGTTAGAGTTTTTGGTCCTATCTCTCTCAACACTCTCAAGGTGTTGTTGCCAAATAAGTGAGATGATCATGAAGTAAATCTTAGGTTTATATCAATGTGGATGAGACAGTAGTAAGACATTGTAGAATACCAGGGTCAGAATTTCAGAAAATGTACAATCTAAAATTCTACACATCTCTCAAATTCTGCTAAATTAGAATGAAAAATGATAAATACTGGGTATATCTGATTATATTCTGTATTGTATTCATTATATAAATCTGTCTGGTTATGTTAAACTGTAATTTGGACTGGATTTTCATCATAAATTTGGAATATTTGTGCAGATGGTGAAGGCCAATGGTACATTTTCTGAAAATCTGCCCCACCACCGCCACAAGAATATGGACGCCCATCACTATTCACATGTCAGATTCAAACATGTTAATATTATTATGATTTTTGCTGATCATCCCCCAAAGTTTCACTCAATGAAACATTATTTTTTCACACACTTTTTACTTATTTTAAGATGCAATATCTCATAAAGGAGATGATATCTCTGTATGATGAATATATAGGAATAACAGTATTTTCCATTGCTTCCCAAACTGGAAGTTATTCCCGGCTATATGAATGATCAAGGGTGAACATATTTGATATTTCTAAAAATAAAACAAATTTCTGAGATGAGATGTTTACCTATAAGGATAATTACTCATATGTGATGTGTCATCGGAAAATATGTACCAAATTATATGTTGAAAAGATGCGATTCTAATGATGGTAAACATTAGGACAGCTAATAAGTATTTTATTTTTTATGTAATGTGTCACAGAATAATCATGCTAGGCAGGTGAGTAGATCACCATGGTTACCCCCGCCTCACTATACAGGTGTCACTACACAGTTTTATATTTTTTACACTCACTTGAAACTGTGGGAGACCAGGGTAAAATGTAAATGTACAAACTTATGTTTCACTGAATACAACAAATATGTCCAGTGCAAATTTCCCTAAATCTAGGATACATATATTGTGTTACACATTTGATTATACAGGCATGGCTCTGTAAACAATCAAGATTTTCAGAAAATGTACAATTTGTCTTCACCAATCCCCTCAAATAACCCAGGTTCAAAATACTGTTCAACATAACATAACATAACCAGACATGTCTATTGAACGAATACAATACAGAATACACTCAGATATCTTGGTTCCAGTTGCTTAGACTATCTTCATGCTTATCTCAAAACTGCTAGGCCCGAAGTATTGGTAGAAATTGGAATTGTATATATTGAAAGTCACGCAACAAGATATATAGATCTAAACAGATTTTGAGTTGTAAAATATGCCATATTGTAATTGGGAGAACTGGCTGTTGATAGATAAAATGAGGAGAAAAGGGTAAGAAAGTGGAGTGAGAGAATGAAGTGATAGGAGAGAGGAGAGAAATCAGAAAGAGAGCAGTGGAACTGTAGAGAGGAGGTAAAGAGAGAGACGACAGGAAGAGAAAGAGACGATAGAGGAGCGAGGGGTGATAGAGGAAAGCGATTAGGGAGAGAAATGGAGAGATGAGACAGGGAGAGAGAAGAGAGAGGAGAGAGAGGAGAGAGAGGAGAGAACAGGGAGGGGGAGAGGAGAGAGTGGAGGAAGAGGAGAGAGAGGAGAGAAGGAGAGAGGGAGAAAAGAGAGAGAGAGAAGATAGGAGAGGAGAGAGAGGAGAGCAGAAAGAGAACAGGGAGAGGAGAGAGTGCAGGGAGAGGAGAGATAAATGGGGAGGGGAAACAGATTAATCAAAGAAGAGAGAGGAGAGAAGGGAGAGAGGAGAGAGAGGATAGAGAGGAGAGAGAGCAGAGAGAGCAGAGAGAGCAGAGAGAGGAGAGAGAGGAGAGAGAGGAGAGAGAGGAGAGAGAGGAGAGAGAGGAGAGAGGAGAGAGAGGAGAGAGAGGAGAGAGAGGAGAGAGAGGAGAGAGAGGAGAGAGAGAGGAGAGAGAGGAGAGAGAGAGGAGAGAGAGGAGAGTGAAGGGAGTGAAGAGAGAGACAAGAGAGAAAGGAGAGAGAGGAGCGAGAGGAGAGAGAGGAAAGAGAGAAGACAGGAGACAGGAGAGAGAGCGAGAAAGAAGAAAGAGGAGAGAGTGAAGAAAGAGGGAGGAGAGAGGGGAGAGAGAGGAGAGAGGAGAGAGTAGAGAGAGGAGAGAGGAGAGAGAGGAGAGAGAGGAGAGAGAGGAGAGAGAGAGGAGAGGGAGAGGAGAGAGAGGAGAGAGTGAAGAAAGAGGGAGGAGAGAGAGGAGAGAGAGGTAAGAGAGGAAAGAGATGAGGGAGAGGAAAGAGAGAGGACAGAGAGAGGAGACAGCAGAGAGAGGAGAGAGAGCAGAGAGAGCAGAGGGAGGAGAGAGGAGTAAGTAGGAAGAGAAGAAAGAGAGGGAGAGAGATGTAGAGGAGAGAGAAATGGGGAGATGGGAGAGAAGAGAGAGAAGACAGGTAAGAGGAAAGAAGAGAGAGGAGAGAGAGGAGAGAGTGGAGAGAGAGGAGAGAGAGGAGAGAGAGGAGAGAGAGGAGAGAGAGAGGAGAGAGGGGAAAGAAGGATTGAGAAGACAGAAAGGAGAGACAGGATAGACAGAGGAGAGAGAGGAGAGAGTGGAGAGAGAGGAGAGAGAGGAGAGAGAGGAGAGACAGGAGAGAAAGGAAAGAGAGGAGAGTGAGGAGAGAGAGGAAAGAAGGAAGGAGAAGACAGAGAGAGAGGAGAGAGAGGAGAGAGAGAGGAGAGAGGGGAAAGAAGGATTGAGAAGACAGAAAGGAGAGACAGGATAGACAGAGGAGAGAGAGGAGAGAGGAGAGAGAGGAGAGAGAGGAGAGAGAGGAGAGAGAGGAGAGAGAGGAGAGAGAGAAGAGACAGGCATGGTAAGGCAGAGAAGAAAGAGAAGACAGAGAGGGAGAGAGTAGTGAGGGAGCGAGAGCAGAGAGAGCAGAGAGAGCAGAGAGAGCGGAGAGAGAGCTGACAGAGAGCGGAGAGGAATGGGGAGTGAATAGAAAAGAACAGAGATAGCGGAGAGAGAGAGGAGAGAGAGGAGATAGAGGAGTGAGAGGGTGAAAGGGGACAGAGGAGAAAGAGGAGGGACAGGTAAGCGATGGAGAGAGGGGGGACAGAGAATAGAGGGAGAGGGAGAGGAGAGGGGAGAGACAAAAGGGAGATAGAGTAGAAGCAAGAGTTCAGAGGGAGATAGAGAAGGGATGAGAGGTGAGAAGTGAAAGTTGGAAGACAGAGCAAAGAGAACAGAAAGAAGAGGGAGTAGAGAGATGAGAGAGAAGAGAGAGGGAAGAGAAGTGGAAAGATGGATAGAGGGAGAAGAGAGGGAGAGAGAGGGGGAAAGGAGAGAGAAGGAGCAGAAAGTGGGATAGAGAGGAACAAGGAAAGCTAAGGGAGGGCGGGGTTAGAAAGGTGAGAGAGAGAAAGAAGATCTGGGGGAGTTAGATGGAAAGCGAGGAGAAGGAGGAGAGAGGTGAGTGAGAATAGAGAGACAGAATATAGAGGAGAGGAAGGAGAGAGAGGGGAGACAGATGATGGAGAGAAGAGTGGTTAAAGAGGAGAGAGAGCAAAGGGGAGAGAAATGGGAGGCAGAGCGGAGACCATATGGAGGGAGAGGGAGATGGGAGGGAGAGGATTGAGTGAGAAGAAGAGAGAGGAGAGAGGGAGTGGGGAGAGAGGGAGAGAGGAGGGCGAGAGGAGAGATAGTAAAGAATGAAAAGGGAAAGGAGAGTGGCTAGAGAGAGAGAATGCAGGAGGAGTGGTAGCAGATAAAGGTTAGAGAGGGAAAGCAAAGAGAGAGGAGAGAGAGAGGAAGGAGCAGGAGAGAGAGGGGGGAGATAGGGGAGAAAAGAGGAAGGAGAGAGGAGCGGATGAGATGAGAGATATTAGAGTCAGACTTGTGAAGAGAGTGAATAGGGAGGAGGGTGAAGAGAGTGAAGAGGGAGGAGAGTACGAGACAAAACTCCTCCTACTAGGGCCATACCTTATTAGAATCATTTAATAGTTGGAAACACCTTAATAGCTGAAACACCTCAATCTGGCAACTTTCTTTTAAGTTTTAGTAAGTAAAGGCTGAGTTACTTACCTTACACATTGAGTGGGTAGTAATCTGTCCATGGTGCCTTCTATTACCTTCACTAGACGGGTCCCAGTGAGATGGTTTAGACAGGCATACAGGTGGTCAGCTGTGAAGGTAGTGCGTAATCCTGTCTCTATCATAATGTCCCGCCACCAACCATTGCTCTTCATTGATACATCCTCAGTGAATACATGGTCCAACTGTTTACAACACTTATCCAGGCTCTTGCTATCAGTCAGTGGTCCTGACATGAGAAGTTCATATAGTCCTCCATCATCCTGTCCACTGATCAGAGTTTGTACCTCCTCCACAACATCATCACACAGTTTCCTCATGTCTCTGTACACTGTGTCCTGTGGCATATCCTCCACCTCTGGTACACATACCATCATAGCACGGGCCATCAATCTCAACAATTCAACCTTCTCATTTTCCCTCATACCAACCTGATCATTTATGCATTGAAATAGTAATAATTGTACATTGGCCCAGTTTTTATCATGACAAAAGTACAGGACCAACATTAGCCTTGTTTGAGGGGGCAGGGACATGACACCATTAACTACCATGAACTCCCTGAAGCTCTCATGGAAAGCTTCATAACTGTCATGGTAGGCACCACACATGTCTGGTGTCCTGTTTCTGATTAGTAACTTTGTTAGGGGGCTGTTGGGGTCTTGATCAAACCTTCTGAGAACATCATTGGTAACCTTTTCATTACATAGCATAGTATACAAGAACATTAGATTGAACTTTTTCAAAATTTCTTCAGATACACTTTGTCCTTCACCTTTGGTTTTGGTTTCTCTATTTATCAAGGCTTTATGTATCATTGCATACAATTTGTGAGTTTTAATATTCCCAATGTCCTCCATCTCAATCCACCCACTGTTTACACCAAAGCAGACAAGTATTAATCTCATTGGATTCTTTAACACTGATTGAATGTTATTGTTTTTTGAGTTTTTGTTGAAATAATCAACAAGAGGAGAACAGTTATTTTTGTGTGCATACTTTGCTACAAACTCTAGACCCTGATTTACTGTGAACCCTTTGATCTCCAAGTGTCGATCAAATGCCCCTTTATCCACACCAGACAAGTTATCTCGTGTGGACACAAACACAACTACATTTTCCAAAGATTTACATTCTTCTAGAAATTCCCTGACATTCTGAACAGCAGCTTGGTCTTTGATTTCATCCATCCCATCCAGAAAGATGTATAATTTCAACTTTTTCCCATATTTTACAGCCTGAAATAATTCCAAGTTTCCATGGATGTTGCTGGATATAGCTTTCCAAATGCCAGCTTTTGTCAGGTTCTTAGCGGCAATAAAGACCATGAGGGACTTGTCAGGCTTGGACTTCTGTCTCTTTGTCCAGTCATGGACGATGCTGCGGGCATAGGTTGTCTTCCCAGACCCCACGGGGCCAGACAGTAGAATGGTCCTGGGGGCGGGCTTGCCATGGAACAGCTGGAACACTTCCTCCTTCTCTATGTGTATTGGTGGCCTACAATGTGAATACTCATTACAAGAAATAATATACCTAAAGATTATTCAACATTTGTTTCTGTTTTTACAGTGTAATTTTCTACACTTACACAATAAAGTTAACCATATCGGTGCAGAGCTCAAGGTCCCTAAACTAACTGAATAACAGAAAGACTGGGTTGCACCCAAAGGTTTCAGCATTGATACAGGTTGGACTGGGTCACCTCCCTTGTCTAATTTTTCTGAACTTGGTTTTCCTAAGTTTGT
Organism: Sthenelais limicola; assembly: GCA_942159475.1. Classification (NCBI taxonomy): domain Eukaryota; kingdom Metazoa; phylum Annelida; class Polychaeta; order Phyllodocida; family Sigalionidae; genus Sthenelais; species Sthenelais limicola. The sequence continues at coordinate 128,117,743 of OW804098.1, read as the reverse complement.
TACGTTTACATTTGTCTGCAGACAGAGAAAGAAAATCTAGAAAAGACAAAAAAAACTACAAAATATAAGGGACACAACATAATTATACTTTAGATCTGTATGAGGCACGTTGGCAGGTTATGATTGAATAAAACCTTTAAAACAAAAAAACAAAAAACAGTTTGTTACGTTGATTGTACCAAAATGCTGGGCTGAGCAGAATAAAGGTCAAAAAATGTTTTGGGTGGAATATAAATAAACATCAACTATATACTTACGCCTTAGGGCCAGCGTTCTGGTCCATGTCAATGTAGACATCTACTAGGTTGGTGTTTATATCATAAACATCATCCTGGAACAAATCCATCAGCGGCCCCTGCAGTATTGTCTCATAGTGGCTGCTATGCTCCAGGACCCCTGTAACAGAGTTTACACACAAGATGTATAAGTAAATAATATTTATTAGCGCTCTAGGTCAAATGGTTGAAACCAATGGTTGGAATCAATGGTTGAAATCAATGGTTGGCAACCAATTCAACTTTCTTAACTGGAGGAAATGCAGCACATTGTGATGATGATCTTTCTAAACTAATACCAGGGGACCGTATCAGTGCATGGCAGAGGTATCGAACCAAGCACACATAGTGCATACAGTTGGATACCAGAGCCAAGTGATGATACAGCAGATATTTCTTAATTTATTTTGCTGTCCTTTATACAAATATTCTTGAATATGGTTTATAGATAGAATTAAATTATCTTGTTGTCTATTCATCTTTGTTGACATCAATGTGCTCATGATGTTATTGATGTCAACAAAGATATTTTAGGTTGTAAAATGCAAAATCACCATCATGTGTGCTTCATTTTGCTTTACTCTTACTGTGGCTTGGGGGTTTGGGATCATGTACCTTTACTGATGTTTACTAATTCATCACTGAGAATGAATTCATGATCATGGATATCTCTTACTCTAAATATGATAAGTCGGCTAAAACCATTACTGTCAGGTGCAGGTCTTGCAACTGTTGTTAAAAATCACAATTAAAAATAACACTTAAGATTCAACATTTACCATTAACATAGCAAGTAAACAGTGAAAGTATAAGAGAGTCAAAGAATACTCCAGAGCACTCTAGTCTGTAACAAGAACCCAAGATAAAGATCTCATGCTCTTCCATACAACTGTAGAGCTGTGCATGGTACATTGTGAGGATTAGAGAACCTTGGATGTACACTAACCTTTCAGTAGAGTGTCCTCATCAAGGGTCGGCTGTGGCTGGGTGGTGGAGGGTTGTGTGGCCCTATGTGTGGTGGCAGAGTGTGGTTGACTGGTTGAGGGCATGTCTGTGGGGTTGGTAGCTGATGGATGGGACGCCCCTGAAACAATGAATGGTTTGTAGTGCCTAGTATTCTAACCCAGAATCTGCCCAACCACGTAATAAGAGGAAACAAGATACACAGGTATCAAGGTGTTTTGCAGGCAATATATGATAATACAAAAGGCTCACACCAAATAAAATCAAACATATGATAGGCAAGGGTGTACAGCGACACCTAGTGATAAAGGTTGAGTATATAGGTAACCAGACCTGCAACGGCAGGGCTAAGAACTACACATGTAAACTAGTCTGGCCAATCTGGAAAGGAGAGCCGAATGATCTGGCAAGCAGCTCCGAAACAGAGCAAACATGGCCACTCTGCATCCAAATATATGGGAAGGATGCAGACCCTTCTGTAAGGAATAGTTTTTCCTGAGTGCCCTTACTAAATATAAAAAGGTTATTACCAATAATGTGTTTTTCTGTAATTTAAACTATGGTCCCTGCTCATTGTCGAGAGTGGGTAAAAGGAATTTTCTTTTTACTTCTCTGAGTTCATGTGAATTTGTCTGTGCACTTGATATTCGATATTCGATATCTGATGTTCCTCTGGTGAATAAAATAGGGGCAGATTTAGTCCACCCTAAGTTGAGGAGCCAACTTTCTCTCTCTCTGTGTTTGTCTTAGATTTATAACCCCTTCACATATATTCTAGAAAGTTCTTAGACTTGGCTTGTTTTTTTGTTGTCAAGTTTAAATATTCTAGACTTAATGTTTGTAGCTCCTGTGGAGAAAGGGACCAAGGCCTACCTGTATCTGTTGTGGAAGATGAAGGCTGAGGGGTTGTCTGTTGGGTGGACAGGAGCCTCAGTACCCGGTGTTGTTTAGTGTCACGGAGAGCTTGTTGGAAGCCCTCATACATGTGTGTGTCATTCTTCATCAGGTGGTCCAGTAACCTGTCCACCTTTAGCATAGGCTCTGCGGCACACTGCAATAGAGGAGATACATAGCCACCATTTGTAATCTTGATTTGCATGGAATTATGGGACTAGTGGTACAGTGTAAAATCTGTAGAAAACATGTCATGTTTAGTATGAAGTATTTATCAATGCGCTAATGTCAATATCCATTTGTTATACATGTATGTTTCCATGATACAAGTCTCCATCTTTCCCATCATACATTTGGTTTTCATAGATGATTTATACAAGCTATGATATTGGTGAAAACATTCTTGCAATTTTTTATAAAAATGTTATCCCAGGAGTCACTGCAACAGACAAGTCCAATGGCACGTGCAAATCTCCTATTATCCTTTTTCTATACAAACGACTTTGTCCGCTTAGATTATTAAGGTATCAGGATATAGTCAGGGTTCTTATGTACATGAAGTTGCCCCTGTAGGGTATTGATGGAGAAAGTGAAAACTATACATTTTCGGAAACGTCAGGACCCATAGATTATGAAAACCAATGTTGCCCAAAATGTGTCGGCCATCTTGGCCGCCATATTGGATAATCCAAGATGGCCGCCATTCCAAACCTATTTATGCCCATAACTATCTTATTACTGGTCATAGAAACTTGATTTTGGTGTCTACAACAAGGTTTTCAAGGTCAAGGAATACAATGAAGATATCTATTTGAGCCTGGCATGTGTCGGCCATCTTGAAATCCAAGATGGCCACCATTCCAAACATTCTTTTGCTCATAACTTCTTAATTTTTTATAATAGAAACTTGATTTTGGTGTCTACACATAGGTTTTCAGGGGCAAGGAATACAATGAAGATGGTTAATTGGGTCTGGCATGTGTCGGCCATCTTGAAATCCAAGATGGCGGCCATTTGGGAAATGACTGTTATTGTAAGAAATTTTAAATCCAGTCTAACTTCTTAGTTTTTATAATAGAAACTTGATTTTGGAGTGAGTGAGTAATGGTTGCTTAATGCCATGACTTGATTTTGGTGTCTACACATAAGTTTTCAGGGGCAAGGAATACATTGAAGATGGCTGATTGGGTCTGGCATGTGTCGGCCATCTTGAAATCCAAGATGGCCACCATTCCAAACATTCTTTTGCTCATAACTTCGTACTTTGTTATCATAGAAACTTGATTTTGGTGTCCATACATAGGTTTTCAAGGTCAAGGAATACAATGAAGATGGCTGATTGGGTCTGGCATGTGTTGGCCATCTTGAAATCCAAGATGGCCACCCTTGAAAACATTCTTTTGCTTATAAGTTCCCTATTAGATCTCATAGAGACTTGCTTTTGGTGTCTACACATATGTTTTCAGGGTCCAGGAAGAGTGGCCATTGCTAGCACGGGCAGGGAGGCCTCTTTTCTCCTTTAGTCATATCGATAGCCCTGATGATCGATGGATATTTATCTGTAAACTTTATATGTATATGTTGTTTCTCCTGCCTTTCCCATCGCCACCAACCACGCCAACCCACCCTCTGTCCCTGTCGCATAGAATAACAGCATCTACACGATCCTGAGATAAAAAAAACAAGGCTGTGAGACCCTACCGAGGCTCGAACTCCCAAACCTTCACTCTAAATGTCAGTGCTCTATCCACTGGGCTATGGCCCTTGGGTGGAGTGGTTACTGAACTTTGCCAGTCATATGAGCAGGGCCAACACATGGCAGAGGAGGGAAAAATGTCCATTACTCCTTTATTCATGCTATGATGACTGTGTTACTTTAAAACATCAATCTAGAGGTATTGAGAGGGCAATCTGTGGCAACGGAAATGACTAGATATATCAGATCACTGTAAAAAGGTGTTTGTGTGCCGTGTTTGTGTGCCGAGCATACATCCTTTCTCTGAAATAGGGAGACTGGGGTGACACCTACAGGAATTAATTGTTACCTAGCGGCACCCCTTGGGTGGCCATAACTTAGTCATGTGATGTCAAGGAATCTTTTTTTTTTATTACTATTACGGCCAAACATTTGCAATGAAGATAGCTGATTGGGTCTGGCATGTGTCAGCCATCTTGAAATCCAAGATCGTGGCCGTTTTGAAAATGACTGTTATTGTAAGACCTCAAGATCTCAAATCCAGCCTGGGTTTTCTGTTTTTGAACACCCTATTCATGGTTTTACCATGGTATTAATTGAGTGCAAAGCTTTGTGCCAAGACTTTTTTAAGATGGCTTCCCCTAGCAACATTACAATACAATGGTTGTCATAGATACCCGAGGAAGGTCTATATTTTATTACATATAACATGAGGGTATGCCTCAAAACTGGTCCTGGGTAAGACCTTAAAGTGCCTGGTCCTGGGTAAGACCTTAAAGGGCCTTTCTGTCTCTTTTCTCTGTCTCTCTCTCCCTTCTTCTCTATCTCTATTTCCTGGGTATGATCATAAACTGCCTCCCTCTCAGCTCTCCCACCCTTGATATAACACTTCAAAGTGTTGATAAGGGCGTAAAGCCACCAATCTCACTCACTCACTCACTATGCCTGAAAACATAAGACCAAGCATGAGAACAAGATTGGCATCTTTTTCACATTATATTGTTGCAACAAAGTTTAGGAATTGCTATGCTATAGACCACAACTATATCACATCCTGTTACCATGAAAACATGGAGTAAATACAGTCTTTATGAGATAAAAATGACTGATCCCACAAGATTAATTCTAGAAGAACCTACATTTCAATTTTTATGAATGTGCAACAATAACTGAAATAATAGGAACATTTGAAATGAAACTGTGAGATTCAGATGATTTAATCATCTTCCACATGCTGATCCATGACCCTATTATATCCTGTATGTTGCCCCATGACCCTATTATATGCTGTATGTTACTCCATGACCCCATTATCCCCTCTATGCTGCTCCATGACCCTCCATTATACCCTGTATGTTGCTCCATAACCCTATTATACCCTGTATGTTGCCCCATAACCCTGTTATACCCTGTATGTTGCTCCATGGCCATCATTATACCTTCTATGCTGCTCTATGACCCCTTTGTTGATCCTTATATATGTATACCCTCAGACAAATAAAAGGGCTCCATGACCATCATTATACCCTCTATATTGCTCCAGACCCATCATTATACCCTCCATGTTACTCCATGACCCCCATTATACCCTCTATATATATGTTACTCCATGAACATCATTATACCCTCTATATTGCTCCAGACCCATCATTATACCCTTTATGTTGCTCCATGACCATCATTATACCCTCTATGCTGCTCCATGACCCCCATTATACCCTCTGTATATATATGTTGCTCCATGACCATCATTATACCCTCTATGCTGCTCCATGACCCCCATTATACCCTCTGTATATATATGTTACTCCATGAACATCATTATACCCTCTATATTGCTCCAGACCCATCATTATACCCTTTATGTTACTCCATGACCATCATTATACCCTCTATGCTGCTCCATGACCCAATTATACCCTGTATAGAGCTCCATGATCTCTATTATACCCTCTGTGCTTCTCCATGACCATCAATATACCATCTGTGCTGTTCAATGGCCACTATAATACACTCTATGTTGCTCCCTGATCATGATTATACCAGCTATGCTGCTCCATGTTCATCATTATACAATCTATATAGTGCTCCATGACCCCATCAAACCCTCTATAGTGCTCCATGACCCACATTATACCCACCTTGCTGCTCCATGACCCCATTTCATCCTCTATGCTTCTACATGACCCAATGTTATACACCCAATGTTACTCAATGGCACCTATTCTTTCCTCTATGCTGCCCCATGACCCCCATTATACCCTCCATCTTACTGCATGACCACCATTACACCCTCCATGTTACTCCATGACACCCATTAATACACTCTGTATACTGTAAACATATTAATGTTCGCGCATTCGCACACCCCTATGTGCGCGAATTTAAATCCTGTGCAAACCTATAATTATTACATAAACATGGCATGAGGCTTTTTTTTTTGTGTGAATTTAAATCCATGCGAAAAGGTGTCAAAGTACTTAGTGCGCGAAAAATTATCTGCGCGAAAATAAATACGTTTACAGTATCTGTTACTCCATGACCATCATTATACCAGCTATGCTGCTCCATGACCCCATTACACCCTGTATAGAGATCCATGACTTTTGTTATACCATCTATGCTGCTCCATGACCATCAATATCCCCTCTATGCTGTTCCATGACCACACTATACCCTGTATGCTTCTCCATGACCCCCATTATACCCCCTATATTACTCCATGACCCCAATCATACCCTCTATAGTGATCCATGGCCATAATTATACCCTCCTTGCTACCCCATGACCATCATTATATTATCTATAGGGTTCTATGGTCCCCATCATTATACCCTCTATGTTATTCCATGGTCCCTATTATACCCTCTATGTGTCTATTCTCCATGGTCCCCATTATACCCTCTTTATTGCTCCATGACCCCCATCATACCTGCTATGTTGCTCCATGACCATCATTACACCCTCTTTGCTGCTCCATAACAATCATTATACCATCTATGCTTCTGTATAACCCCCATCATATATTGAACTTTTATTCCATAAAAAAGTTACAGAATAAGAGGTTAGTCTCTGATTAATCTTAATCTTAATCTTAATAGATGGTACCCTCTATAGTGCTCCATGACCCCCATGATACCCACTGTGCTGCTCCATGACACAAATTTTGGCCTCCATGTTACTCCATGACACCCACTATACCCTCTATGCTGCCACATGACCTCAATCAATACCATCTCTGCTGCTTCATGACCCCCATTATACCCTCTATGAAACATCATGACCCCCATTATACCCTCTATGCTGCTATGTGATGCCCATTATATCCTCTATGTTGCTCCATGACCCGTCATTATACCCTTCATGTTGCTGCATGACCCCATTATACCCTCTATTTTACTCCATGACCCCATTAATCCCTCTATGTTACTGCATGACTATTATTATTAGACCAAGTGTCCACTAAGTAAATGACAAACTGGCAGCCTCTCAGAAAGACAAGTCACCCTGTCATCGTTATACCCTCTATGTTATGGCATAACCACTATTATACCCTCTTATGATGCCCTATAACCACCACTTTACCCTCTATACTGCTGTTGTTTAATGGTCCCCATATGATAACCTCCATATTGTTTAATGGCCCCTTTCCAATACCATTGATGTGATGTGTGATCCTCGTTTTGCCTGTATATTGCCCTGTACTCTCAGGGACCTTTCCCTTTAACCTTGAAATAAATGGAAGAAGGGCAACTTAGCCCGAAAGCTAGTGATGAAATAACAAATTCTAACACAAAGGGGTTCAGTACCTACACCCTGTCCAGCCTATGAAGCACCAAAACCCCAATGCTAGCCTATACCAGTACTCATTGAAGTCTTGGTTCTACAGAGCCTGGACAGAGTGTACCTACCATCATCCCACAACCAACATACCGGGCTTAACAATATACGTTGCCTGCTCTGCAAAAACAGGTCTTATTTAGGGGGTATATAAGACCTTTGCAGGGTGGCTCACAACAGTGATATTCCCACTTACCTTGATACATCTTGAAATAAATTGTTCAAGCTATAGACTGCAGTTTGTAATTTAGATTTACACAAAATTTAGTGTAGAATGAATAGTAAGGCTTAGTTATCATGACAGCAGACTTTCCCATGATACCAAAAATGGGTTATTTTTCTTTCCCCTAATGTCAGTTACCGTAGTGGCCCGTTCATAAGCCCGGGCTTGTATTTGTTTAGACCCCCCTTTTGCCCCGGCTTGCAATTGAGATAGGCTTTTAATCGATAATTAAATTTCAGTGGATTTTATTTTTTCATGACCCCTACACCCCCGGTCTGTATTTGAGATAGGCTTATAAACAGGTCCCGGCTTATAAACGGGCCACTACGGTATTATTGTATGCATTAGGTTACCGTTTTCCTCTATTGCCATATTTTCATAAGAGAAAATAGGATGTCACATCCCAGAATTTTGCTATTTTTATATTTCAAGGTCATATTTGGTGACCTTGACCTTGATCAAGTTATTGTTTCGAAAAGAAATGATAACCGTTAGATACACCATCACTATTCCCAAATTTGGTCACAATGCTGACAAAAGTGTAGATATGGGACACAAAAACCTATTTCTTGATAAAATACAAAAAAATCACTAGTTTCCATGGAAACAGGCCATTTAGAGGGTAGGGATAGGCTTTTGGCCCTTGGCCGCTGGCCTATTACAGGTAATGCATGTTATGTAAGGAAATCTGTAGTCTGAGAAAAGAGCATCCATATTGTGCTTAGGTTAATAAATTGCTTTCACTGGAGCAAACTATGAATAAAACCACATATTATATCAACTCAGACAAATACAAAACCTTTCATTGCATTAAGAGGTTGTTTAAGATTATTTCACAATTTAACCTAAAAGCCCCAGTACAACTTAAACTGCCCATATAACAAAGCTTAGCCAAGTATCAATTATCTGTGACATAACAATAATAATGCAAAAGGGTGAAAGAAGTTGCCATCATGAAATCCAATTTGGGAATTTCTAGATATTAGATTTCAGTATGGCTGACACATAACAGACCCAATCAGACATCTTCATTGCATTCCTTGACCTTGAAAACCTAGGTGTAGAGACCAAAACCAAGTCTCTATGACATCTAATAAGGAACTTATGAGCAAAAGAATGTTTTCAATGGTGGCCATCTTGGATTTCAAGATGGCCGACACATGCCAGACCCAATCAGCCATCTTCATTGTATTCCTTGCCCCTTAAAACTTATGTGTAGACACCAAAATCAAGTTTCTATTATAAAAAAGTAAGAAGTTGGACTGGATTTAAGATTTCTTACAATAACAGTCATTTTCCAAATGGCCGCCATCTTGGATTTCAAGATGGCCGACACATGCCAGACCCAATTAACCATCTTCATTGTATTTCTTGCCCCTGAAAACCTATGTCTAGACACCAAAATCAAGTTTCTATTATAAAGAATTAAGAAGTTATGAGCAAAAGAATGTTTGGAATGGTGGCCATCTTGGATTTCAAGATGGCCGACACATGCCAGACTCAAATAGATATGGGTCAAATTTTGTTAGAATGTACAATTGCGAAATTTGCAACCTTTGCACATTATACTGAATGGGTATTGCAGACAAATGAATCAATCCTTATGATCCTGGTATCATTGGAAAGCAGACATCCTAAGCTTTACGAAAATGTATACATTAGTTACATATTTGTACGTTTTGTATGTAATAAATTGCTCTAAATGTAAATATCCTTATAAAAATACCTCAGATTCACTACTTTTTCACATTTCACCGCCATTCTGAAAAAAAACTAATTGTTCTAGGTGTTACATTTCACCTGGTTTCATTCCTTATACATATCTATGACAACTTGGGAAAGTTTAAGCCTTCTACTAGCCCTCATCACTGTATGTTAGTTCTATACTCAATTGTCCAATATTTTCTGGTCACTAGGGGATGCCCGGTATCAAACATAGATTGTTGTATACTGGCTAAATATTTAACTGTCACATATGATTTAAAATATCTAAACTACACTTTAACATATAATCAATGCAATCCTGGTACAATTAGGACAGTAATGCCGACATTAGCAAGGCCATGCTTCAATGTTTACCAGACCTGAGATTTTATACAATTTGGTACCGGGTATCCCCATGCACACATCATAATATAAACCCAGTTTAACTGCAACTGGGGAACTAAGATCCTGTACATATAATCCCGGTACCTATTCTAATATGCATACCAAATGCCAATCTTTCAAATCAATTTTTTATAAAGATATGAATGCAAATGATGTCAGGGGGATACCCGGTATATTGAGGGATGCCCGGTATGGCAGGAAAGGTACAACTTCAACAGACACTCAGACAGTTTTCATATGACCAAGCCTCTGTTTTTTCTTCTGGAAACCAAGACAACCACCATATATAGATATTGGGTTGGTATTCCTGGGATTTCTTGGATATTGTCAACCAGAGTGAAAGTGACCAAACATTATACATTCCCTTGTATGGTGTGGAATTATTGTTAAGATGTTTAGGAATCAACCATCTGCATGATATTCATCAGTCTAATCAATTTTTATATGTTTAAAAGGTTGTTTTCAACAATTCTTAGTGAAGCATTTTCCTGTCCCATGAAAAAGGAAAGATTAATATAGCCTCACAGTTAATAAGATTCCAAGTGGGTATGCCCGGTACCATCATTGTTTAACATGATTTCTATGCACATTTAACAATTATTTCTCAATGGGGATCATGCTAAGTTAGTTTTTATTAATCAGAAATGTAATTTCTATAATTCAACATACTTTTAGGACTATGGGGGCAGGCATGTTAAGACAAATGGGATATGATTTGATACCGGGCATCCCACACAAATCATTTTCTGTTGATAAATGATAGCAAAATAGCATTATTATTGTAAGCAGGCTCCTCCTATTATATGTCAATGTCCCTTGCGATTCCTTTGTCAATGTACAAGTGGAAATTTGTTCATAAACACAATAGATACCTTTTTAAAGCATATTAAAAGAGTGGTTGATACAGGGCATCCCCTGATACCGGGCATCCCCCATCCAATCCTAGTACCCTTCCCCAAGTCCATTTTGAAGCTACAAATCACCATAAAACTTACCCATCAAACATATCATGTCTTACTGTACATCTGTATGTGGCTTTATGCCTCATTTCCATGCAATTTAATTCAACTTTAATCAAAATCATGATACCGGGCATCCCTTGGCATCCCTTGAAATGTAGAATTTTTGTCATAAATTCTACTCATGTGACTTTATCTTTTGTACTTTTTTGCATTAACATGGCTGGTTCCTTCCCCTAACATGTGGGAACGTTAAAAATGAGATGTGGAAACTTTTATTTTTCTCAACCCTTTATTCTTCTCAACCACCATATAATTTTAGTAAAAAATGTTATGATCCATCACATCGAGTTTTTATCATTGATGTTAGAGCCTGTATCCATTGCTATACATGTTTTCTATGTAGTTACTAAGTTTCATGTGATTGTGCCCATCTAAGTAGCCACAGTGAGATGTTAGATGATATGTTCTCTTCTGGGGGATGCCCGGTATATAGGGGGATGCCCGGTATATTTGAGAGGGTGTTTGTCTCAGGCCAAGTAAGGGGATATTTAGTCAAGGAGTGACTTGAACTTAGATCAATCGTGTACCTAATATATGCTGTTTATGTACTTGCTAGGTTTAAAGTGCTTTTGTCAACTTTTGTAGCCACAATGAGAGGTCAGATATAAGGTACCTTACTGGGGGATGCCCGGTATTATATGTAAAGGGATGCCCGGTATCAAAGTTGGCTTCCTATTACCAATTTTCTGAGGGATACTAAGCATGATAAATTCGTAATAAGTTGCTATATTGATGGAAAAGATGTATAAGTTACCAGAAAACAGGTTTTCATCCCGTTCATGGCAACAAATGCAGCATTATTGAAATTGTATTTGAACTATATGTTACTCATCAAAAGACTCCTGTTTTGGGGAAATGTGATCCATTCACTTTCATGTCTCACATAATATCCTTTGATGATACATAGTTATGGTTTGGTATACTTGTAAAGGAACATTTAATCCTTATGAGGATTTTTTTATTTGGAAATAGAATCATTATGTCCTGAGTTATTAAGAACTTAAAGAGCTGACACTTCATTTGATACCGGGTATACCCCCCCAAAAAATCAACTTGTTTTAACTACAATAAAAACTGACATATTGAAATCTGTTGAGTATAATTGGTGTTTTTAGGTGGTGGGGACATCTGTGATACCAGTCAGAAGGAATAGGAGTTTATACTCATCATTTTTTTTTCAATCTTCCTAAACCTCACAAAATCGCAATTGTACATTCTAAAAAAATTTGACCCATATCTTCATTGTATTCCTTGACCTTGAAAACCTTGGTGTAGACACCAAAATCAAGTTTCTATGACCAGTAATAAGATAGTTATGGACATAAATAGGTTTGGAATGGCGGCCATCTTGGATTGTCCAATATGACGGCCAAGATGGCCGACACGTTTTGGGCAACATTGGTTTTCATAATCTATGGGTCCTGACGTTTCCGAAAATGTATAGTTTTCACTTTCTCCATCAATACCCTACAGAATTACACAAGGAACCGGACTAATATCTATTAGAAGAAAATAGGAAGGAATTATTGGCTGGTTATGATTCATTAGTGTTGTTTACTACTGTGTTTGTATTATTTCATGTGATGGTTAAAATTAATATGTCTAAGTGATGAATTATAATTTGATTTACCATTTACATTCTATTGTCAATAAACATTAAATAACATTTCATAATACACATAATTATATACTATACACCATTCTGATTATATTCAGAATATTTAGTTGCCCACTCTGCTAGCATAAGTTTGGAATAAACCACCAGTAATTTCCACAAATTGTTTGTGTTTACCTGAATGGTTTAGTCCAGACATTAGCCGAGAGTGTAGCTTTAACAGTGTATATATTGCATAATTTCACCTTTGCTGAATAAACATTTTTTTAAACAAAAAAATTTAACCCAAGCATGTGTTTACCTGAATGGTTTGTTTCGTCCAGACATCCAGTACATCATACTTGACCAGGTAGGCCAGAAACTGTGGATCCACCTCTATGCAGGTCTGTAACTCAGGACCCAGCTGTGCCAGTACATCATAGTGAGGGCGGAGTCTTGGTACCTTTGCCGGTGGTGGCCCCGCTGTTAACATTTATATAGAAACAAGTATCAGTTACTGCCATAACAAACCCTGGGAAACACTTGCTATCTATGGAATACTGACAACTACAAGGTTCCCTAGCCCTACATACACAATAAGTGAGGTAATGTACATTGTACTTGTTTTATTTCTATAAACTTGTACATTAGAAACATGGTGACAAAAGGTTGGTTCAGAAAAACTGTCCCCGACAGAGAGGAAGAGAACCCATTTCTATGTGGAAACCTGTTACAGTAATTTAAACCAAGATGGATATAAGGTTTCTATTAAAAAGGAATAACTAGTCTTAAAAAAGAATAACTAGTCATCTAGATTACTTGATATTTGATTATTCTGTCCCCTCCCATAGTAATAGCAAACTATGTGTGGAGAGAGGACTGGGGTTGAAATGACCAGGGGTTGAAGTGACCAGGGGTTGAAGTGACCAAGGGTTGAAATGACCAGGGGTTGAAACGACCAGGGGTTGAAATGACCAGGAGTTGAAACAACCAGGGGTTGAAATGACCAGGGGTTGAAATGACCAGGGGTTGATATGACCAGGGGTTGAAGTGACCAGGGGTTGAAACAACCAGGGGTTGAAGTGACCAGGGGTTGAAATGACCAGGGGTTGAAATGACCAGAGGTTGAAGTGACCAGGGGTTGAAATGACCAGGGGTTGAAATGACCAGGGGTTGAAATGACCAGAGGTTGAAGTGACCAGGGGTTGAAGTGACCAGGGGTTGAAATGACCAGGGGTTGAAACGACCAGGGGTTGAAATGACCGGGGGTTGAAATGACCAGGGGTTGAAATGACCAGGGGTTGAAGTGACCAGGGGTTGAAACAACCAGGGGTTGAAGTGACCAGGGGTTGAAGTTACCAGGGGTTGAAATGACCAGGGGTTGAAATGACCAGAGGTTGAAGTGACCAGGGGTTGAAGTGACCAGGGGTTGAAATGACCAGGGGTTCAAATGACCAGAGGTTGAATTGACCAAGGGTTGAAATGACCAGGGGGTGAAATGACCAGGGGTTAAAATCACCAGGGTCTGAAACTTCCAGGTAGGAAAAGACCAGGGGTTGAGGACCTAAGGATCTGAGGATCAATTACACATAATCTTGCAGAATATGTTACTTACGTTGTTCACTCATTGTGACTTATCCAGGCTTATCCAGGCTCAGGGCTGCACCAGTCTACAAGGTGAAGGAGTCAGACATACATTGTCTCATACAGTTAATGTCACCTTGTATCAATAATAGGGCAAATGGGAAGAGCAGATTTCTCTATGGTATGCCTAATTTGGCTTTTCTCTGTATCATATCGTTAGTAAGTTGTTTCTGTATAAAATAACTCCCACAGGGACGTTTGGAAGACCTGCTAACAACACAAACTCTAAAGGGTGGGTTCCACTGGCCGGCTACTTCTCCCGCTACTGCTCCCGCTTCTTGATGAAAGAAGCGGGAGCAGAAGCGGGAGAGTAACGGGGATGGGTGCTACTGGCTCCCGCTACAAAGCCACGTTACTTCCCGCTTCTTTTGGAGCGTTTTCGAAGCGTAGAGTGCTCCCGTTTCAATCAAACATGTTTGATTTGAAGCGCCGCTACTTTGTAGCGGGAGGTAGCGGGAAGTAGCAGGGGCAGAAGCGGGGCAATGGCACCACTCTACGCTACTTCTCACGCTACTTGATGCGTCCATTTCTATGTGAAAATAAAATGTTGTCTGCTTAGATTTTTGAGTAGCGTTAGAAGTAGCGGTGGAAGTAGCGGGGCAATAGCACCCATTCCGGTATACTTTCAGCTGCTTGCTCCCGCTTCTAAAGAAGCGGGAACAAAGAAACGGGAAGAGTAGCGGGAAGAGAAGCCGGCCAGTGGAACCCAGCCTTAAACCTATGTCTAGATACATAATATATATATAATACATGCTTCAAAATGAACATATAATTTATCAAATGTTAGGCCCCTCGTTTCTGAACATGCGTCTGGACTATAGATCGGTACCGGAAGCCACGTCCGGATTTGTTATTTGATGATAGATGCCAGACATATTAAATTATATATAATTTTTCACGATGGAAACATTTCCATCCAGTTTTTGTTCAGAATTATTTTTTATATATCAATTTCGAATGCGGGATGACTCAAATCCCCTATCCCCGATGCAACCACAGCTGAAGGTGAAGGGTGACGATCCTCCTATGTGGGACAAAACACTTTTACTTTACTATATAAGACAAATGAGGCATCAAATCGGAAAGGAGAGCTGTTTCTACACTTGTGTGTGCAATTTATGTTTTATATATGGAGGAATAGCACAGTTACAACGCTGAGCCACTTGACAATGGGACACCAGACACCAGCAGTGACAGTTGTGGGGGAGCAGGAGGAAGTTTTGCGATCGTCATTACTTATTATCTTAGGTAAGTAAGAATTATTTCCTCAGAGTGTGGAACAAATGACACTGTTATATAATGACACTGTAATGACAACATATTGATTTAAACCAGTGAAATAATAGGGGCGGGGCAGGTAAGGGTTAATTTAAATCGATTTAAAATTTCACCCGCCCATTATTTTCAGAACACCTTCAGTTTGATGATTAACATTCATGGATGAACCAGATTTGTAGCATCCCAGTTTTTGCAGGCATATGCATATCGATATTGGCTTATTGGTTAATATTAAATCTGAGATTTAATATTAACCAATGGCTTGCTGGGGCGGGGGGGGGGATTTATTTTGTTAGGCCCATGGCACTGAGCAAAGAGCAGTGCGGGGCAGTTTGATTTTTTTTAAATTTTTACATGAAGAACAGTAAAAAAAAGACTTATGACTGTCCTATATGGATCAGTTTGAGATGATTATCTTCCTTTGAGAGGTACTGTAAACGTATTAATGTTCACGCAGTATTTATTTTCGCGCACACCCTTATGTGTGCGAATTTAAATCCTGTGCAAACCTTTGATTATAACATAAACAAAGCGTGAGGCTTCCTTGCTGCGCGAATTTAAATCCGTGCTAAAAGATGCCAAAATACTTAGTGCGCGAAAATTTATCCCTGTGAAAATAAATTCATTTACAGTATACAGAAGTTACACAGTTTGGTACAAAATCTGGTGAAAAGGCAGACCCACTGAGATTCTTTAAAATAAACATTATTTAGACCCTCTCACTGTTATAGGATTAAATATGGGAAACCATCTTTTCCTCTTAATTAGAAACAAAAGTTAAGTATCAAAATTCAGGTGACCAACCCTTTTCCTCCAGATCCCTGCCACACCAGAACCATTTCCCCCATTTTCCCATTTCTCCCTTTCCCTTTTCGCTCCACCTACAGTTTCCACACACACATGTTTCCCCATACTACACATTCGCTCCACATTTAGCAAACTCCATATTTTTCCTGTGAGCGGCCGCAAAAAGAAATGTTTTCCTTTTATGTGTCACACCTTTTATGAATGTCGTACATGAACATAATATATACCAACTTGAAGCTTGAATAGTTGCCTTTCTGATGATATATATGTCGACGTTATTGAATAACTGATAAAAGGAAAGAAAACGATATTGCGTAACCAAGTTTTGCGGGAAGATCACTGCCTCTAGTCTTCTTGTGTGTGTGTGGAGGGCGGGGGGACGGGGGTCATATTGAGCAATTAAAAAGCTTCGGATTTTGGTAGTTCAGCCTGAAAGTGGGAGGAGAAAGGAATAGAGAGAGTGAGAAAGAGGGCGGAGAGAGACATAGGCAGACAGAGATTCTGTGAGGATATCAATATAAATTATATACCTGGTAATATTGAAACAGGGAACTACCATAATTTTGAATGGAAATAAAATAAATCCTCACTTAAAATGTTCTCGCTACTATTGTTAAACTTGTCTAATGTTACTTATTGTGTGTGGGGAGATAGAGGAGGGAAAGAGGAAAAGAGAGAAAGAGAGAGAGAGAAGAGGGAGAGAGAGAGCTGGGAAGGGAGAGCTAACAGAGAATGAGAGAGAATGGAAGAGGAGAGAGACTATATCTGCAATATTCTCGTTGATACCCAGGAATAATGAGTATGGGAACATGATAATTATAATGATAATTATAATTATGATTCATGGGGAAGTGATTAAAAATATAGTTTTGTTAATGATAATCTCTGACGAAATGTTGATAGAAATATACATCTATTAGTTCATAAATTAAATGACCTATTCAAACTGTAATTAACAGTTGGATAAGGACGATCATAGATAATATCTCAAGACATTCTCAAGCTCAAATAAAAAAGGTTAGAATAGTTTTTATTTTCATAAGAATTGAAAAGGGGTAAATATAATAAATGATTAAACTCAAATAAAAATTCTAACTACATATTTTCCTCTTGAAATGGACACTAGACTGCATAAATATAAGCTAATTTTCACCTATATACGTGGTCACTTTCAGTTTGGTTTCAATAGGAAAGTATTTATAAAAATAGTAAAGTATTTTCCAACATAGTATCTAATGCGTTATGTGTAGTTCTTACGTTATATCATCGGTATCCACAAGGATAGGTATGCTCCCTCATCTTGGTAATATACACTATTCACACTTGATATAACCCAAACGTTCCTAGTGAAACCAAACTGAAAGTGGCCGCACAAATGACCGCGTATCTGACCGCGTATATAGGGGAAAATTAGCTTAAATTTACGCGGTCTAGTGAAACGGCCCCCAGCTCTCTATGTTCATAACTATTATTTGACTTACAAAATACAATTCTTCATACTTCTACAGATTCTCTGGATTTTGTCACTGCTTTGACTTTTCAACCTTCTTCATTAATATTGCCTCGACAGATATAGGCAATGCCATATTTATAATACTACACGATCATGATTAGGATGGTTGTATGAGGATCCTATTATATGGTTAAAATGTTTGAGAAATCCTCTAATATACTCAGTTTGGCAGAGCTAATGGACCAATACTAGATTTTATTTTACATTTAGAGGGTAGAGCTCTACAATGGTACATAGATTTCAACATGAATGCAGAGAAAGTTTGGACTCGTTTAAAGGAGGACTTCATTACATATTCCAGAGGAGAAAAAGATACACCTAATGTATTTGAGAATGGTAGGACAAGGGTGGAAGCTTATGTTCACTGAGTAGCAAGAACACACCGTATGCACTTCAAATAAAATTATAGACTCAGTGGTTATTCTGTGTCAATTGTTAGTGTTTGCACATTCAAACACAATGCTATGTGGGTCAGATTTTCAGAAAATGTACAATTGGCAGCTCTACATATTTAGGAAATTCGGCTACATTTTGCTGAAAAATGATGAATACCGGGTATATCTGAGTATATTTCGGATTGCAAAGACTTAAAATATTAGCTCTGTTTTGTTAAACTGCATTTTGAAGCTCATTTTTGCCTTAAATGTGGGTTATTTGAGAGGATTTGTGAAGGCGAATTGTACATTTTCTGATGATCTGACCCATATATGCTGCATAAGATATAATGCCCCTGTGGGTGGGGCTAAAGAACGGGCTAAGGCTGGGATACTGGTGGAAAAGACGGATACAACAAAGGGAGACCCAGTTGGCTTAGCTCGGAAGAACTGTCACAGACAGAGAGCAGAATTTCTGTGTATTCTTTTTCTATTATTTGTCGGAAATAAATTTTCATAATATAGTTATCAAGAAGTTTATAAAGAGGTTTATTATTCAATGGGCGAAATTAAAACAGGCCCTAATAGTATATTATTCGATCCTCATGACTCGTTTTAGATTTCCTATCGTCAGAGTCATACTTATTTTCCTTTAATATTTTGAGGTTTGACTAGCTCTTAATTAGTAGGCCTATTTAATTTAATTTAATTTAATGTTTGACAGGACGGTAACGATTGGGGAAACTTCTAAAAGATACCACCAGTCGAATTTGCAAGATGAAATATTCCCTAGAGCCGGGAAGATACCTCCCTGCTATCACAGCGCACAAACAGTGCCAGGAGCGTATCTAACATCATGTACAGTTGACACCGCAAAGAAGATGTGCGCTTACTGTGAGGCATGTTGCTGTGGACCATTTCTATGCTGACAATTGTACGTCGCCAAATATGTGGGAACATTTAAGTTGTGTCCCCAAATATTGCGTCGTCACAAACATTACGGCGTAATTATTCTATCAATGTATGGGTGAGAGGGGTGAAACATGTTATATAGTGTCCGTGCGACTATCAAGAAAATAGGTAGAAATATTAGGTCTATAATAACGTAACTTTCGCAGATATGAGTGGACATGTGTAGCTCTATAATACCATTTTTCTTTTGAGAAAATCTTGAATAGTTTTTAAGATACACGCCGAAACATGTAGAGCAATTATTTCCGCGACACAATGCCTTGCACTGATGGGTGTTGAAGCGACGGGCTGGGTAGAGCGGGGCACTGCACACAGCCCAGTGGAATCGCCTAGGGTAGAGCGAAAACGTGCGAACAGTTCTGAGAGTGGAGGAAATAGGTACACTCCTTATGACTCCGCCTAGGCGGAGAAAGGTATGTGGAGCGAAGAGGTGCGGGGGAAACGCACTGGTGGAAAAAGGTATAGAATCAAAATTCAATGTCTGTGTCATTAATTTAAAATCGTCATCAGGCTCTGGTACACATGATCAGGTCCTGGCTGTTTTTTAGGTGGTGCATTCCTCCATTTAGGACAGAGCTTGAACCCAGAATCAGTTCATTTATAAAAGATATTTTGAATGGTCACAATGTAGCCGGGCTGCTGAGGCAGGCTAGTATTTCGACCCAGAACATTTTCATTTAGGGTTTTTAAGGACCTTTTATATTACCTATCCTTTTATATTTGTTGGTGTATTCATAGTACGTAATCACCTGGATATGGGCCTTTATATGAAGAATATTTTTTTATTTATTTTCGTTTACAACTAGTGACACTTCCCATTCTCACAACTTACATCTTTAATTTTGACAAGCACAATTTTGCCCGAATTGTTGCTATAAAATGGAGAGTTTTTATATAACTTAAACCCCTATGTTGGCCTGCTAACAACTTGATTTTTTCAGTAAAAATTTGGCTAATTAATAGTCATTTAAAGTCATTGTAGGTAGACAGAGCTTGTTTCACCTTCCTATACGATTTTGATTTATTATCATTTAAAGTCAGTAACTTTTATGTTGGCTGGGCCGTGGGAACCTTGTCTCAAAGAAATTGTTTCATGTTTACAATTTAGAGATGATGAGCCGTGTTGTCTTATAAAGATCTGAAAAAAAGTTTCAGTACAGTACTGTGTACTATGTATTAGCCTTCTATGTATATATCAAGGGAACGGCTGGAAGACCTAGGTGTAAATCCTAAAAGGTACCTATAGAGGCATGTAGACCTGGGCCCCGTTTCATAACTAGTAACGAAAATCCGCTATTAATGGTTTCTTTTAGCAGAGCAATAGCAGATATCTGTTAATGCGTTGCATAATCCAATCCACCCAATGTCCCATAAAAAAGCTCCGCTATTGCCCGTTCCGTTCCGCTCCTTTCCGTTATCCTCCGCTCGTAGGATCCACTATTCCCATTGTTACCGGACACTAGAAGTATTGCAATTACCTATTCCATTCTGTTACGTTCAGTTATCCCCCGCTATAGGATCAGCTATTCCCGTTGTTAACAGACCTGTTAACCTAGCCGAAAACTAAAACTTATGTAACACTTGTCTTATTCATGGTATAATAATGTATTATATATCAAACGAAAGGTAATTATATCGCCTACAAATTTAATATGCACAAAGCTGTAGGATTAGTATTTTGGCTGGTACTTTGTGAAATATGAAATTGTAATAAGCGCCCCCTAGCAGCCATTTGTGATGATATTTAGGGGACAAAAATTAATTTTGAAAAGGGGTTCGGGACTCCCCAGACCCCCCAGCATCCGCCCCAGACTTCATGACTCTTCTATGTACAGAAGAAACATTAAGCATTGGATGGATATTAATATATCAATGACAAGAATAGGCTACCCTGAATATGACAAGAATACCCTGGTCGAAAATTGTTTTTTAAAAGAATACTCACCTAAAAACATATAATAACTAGCAATGAATAACTATAGAAAGGATAAAAAGTGTTTATCTGGTTTTAATTTCATGTAAAATTAGTAAAAAAAAAAAAGTTGCGGAGGCCCTTTTGAATTCCGCAAAAAATGCGGAGTCTTAGCGGAAATCCGTTCCGCAATTACTTATGAAACGGAATAGCGGAAATCCGCTCAATCCACTATTTTTCTACTCCATTCCGCTCCGCTATTAGTTATGAAACGGCCCCCTGTTCAACAACAATATAATGTAAAACCTCGATGATGAATAAAAGATTTTTTTATTCTATTCTATTCTATGTCGCACACTGTAATATGAATTATATAACTTCAATCCACAGGGAAAAAAACTGAATAATATGAGTAACGTTCTTCACATCATAGATTATGAGGACATTTTGACAAAATCTCTTTAATATAGTTACCTGTAAATTTGAGCACTCCTCAATAAAGAAAACGTAAATGGGTAAAATAGGCAAGTGGATGTTTAGGGATATGAAATTGTAATTAAACTAGATTCAAGGAGGAAAGTACATTATTTAACTGCTGTGACATTTCTAATTCAATAGAAACTACCCTTTCTTCTAGTTCAGAGTTAGAGCATATTAAATCTTGTGAGGCTGGTTGTGAGTACCCATTTGTTATCATGGGGCCCCTAATCAACTTGAGGGTTGAACCTTCTTGAGTATCATTGATAGGGTGATGCTCCCAGGTGGGGTGGTTATAAACTGCGGTAGGACCGTGGTCCATTCTGGAAAATAATTCCAGATGTAGCCTGAGCTGACAAATTCTAGTTCAGTATTATTTTAGACGAGTTGGTTCGAAAGGGCCACCAGAACACGGAACACCCCGAGGTCATTGAAAAATGGAAAAACCTATCTATCTCCATCCTAAGTTTCATAAAGGCTGAAGCAGAAAGTGATGAAGCCAGAATCCTTAGAATCCAGGAGGAGAAGAGATGGATCTCCAGACTAAACACCATGGTAAAAACAGATTAAATATATTGGATTGATCACCCAATACCTTAGACACTTTCGAACCAACTTGTCTAAAATAATTTTGCAAATATGAATGGGTGCT
The DNA here is from genome assembly GCA_942159475.1 of Sthenelais limicola. Classification (NCBI taxonomy): domain Eukaryota; kingdom Metazoa; phylum Annelida; class Polychaeta; order Phyllodocida; family Sigalionidae; genus Sthenelais; species Sthenelais limicola. The sequence continues at coordinate 128,095,498 of OW804098.1, read as the reverse complement.
ATGTTCAATAAACAAAGAAATATTAATTCCCAGGGTACAAATCTCTTTATGATGTACACATATGTGACGGTTGACAGTTGATAAAGGGCAAGTTAAGTGCATATTCTGGATAGTAAATCTCACCCTCCTTAATAATTACATTCCCTGAAGAAGGATCAACCAAGGATCCAAAACTTTGGAAGCACCGAAAAGACTTTAAATATAAATATTTGGCATTGAGTAGAACTTCCAATATCTAAAAACTGCCTGGATATGAGTTTTGGTGTTTTTTTTTGTTTTTGCAACATATTTATTCAGGATCCCTGCCAGCTGGACTTATACTATGCTAACACATTTTATAATACGAAGTGGTAGTGATCAAACATGCTTTTACATTTCTCTTTATATAGATATCAGATTCGATAACACTAAAAGACAGCTGTCATGTTATGTTGCTAATTATATATCCAATGTATATTGTAAATTACTGTACACTTTGTATATACCCACAGGACTGGGGCAAGTGAATAGCCCTAAAATCTCCCTGGGACTTGATCTACCCAGAATAAATAAAAGCTTTAAAAAAAAAAAAAAAAGAGACATGCATAGGTTTCACATAGGCGATTCCGAACATAATATGAAGATTATTGACTACCACTCTACTTCTCTTAGTGAGAATTAATTCTTCACCTTTATATCCTCTGTTTAGATATCCTATATCTCTTATCCATTCCAGGATGTTTTCCCAGAGTCTATATGCTTTATTACATAGAATGAAAAAGTGGACTATGTCGTCCCTTTTATTACATAGAGTACACTTGTTGTTCCTGACGATGCCAATGTTAGACAAATATACATTACATGTTATTGTTCTGTGAATAATCCTATATTGAAACTGCTGAATTCTCGCTTCAGGAGTTATTTTACAGGGTAACATGAACGTTTCTTTCCAGTCGATTTTGTCGAACTGTATATCGTTGAGGCGCAAGTCCTCTTGCCAACTGTCAAGTTTTTTTCTTTTCACCTTTCGACCCAAGATTAATTCATTATATACCTGCATGGCATTACACTTGATTATATTCAGCTTACGGCCTCTTATGTTGAAATCAATTGAACCGTCTTCTAGGCTTGCATCATTATCTCTAATTATTTTGAGCCATTTGTCAGGTATGGCTGTTTTCAATTCGATTCTCTGTGATGCTTTAGGAAGAAAGCTAAAATATCTAATAATGTCCCTTGTGGGCATAATGAAGCCATTTTCTTGAACTATGTCACCTACAGTTGATATTCCGAACTGCTCCCATTTCTTCCAATGTAACATGGAGCCTTTTAGTTTAACATGTCTATTATTACACAGTCTCTCACGCAATACTTCATTTACATTTTCTGGGGAGTGCTTATAGTATACCTTGTTCCACACTCTGTATACTTCCTCATAGAACTTATTGAGAGGGTTCGATGGCTTATACCTTGACAAAAAGATATCCTCGAGTTTTCTACCTGAATGGGTTGCGATTGCATCAAACCACCCATTATTTCTTCCTAGTAATATTCTCTTTAGCCACATGATACGGTTGGTTTCATATACCTCTTCTATTAGACGTGAGTTTTGGTGTTACCTTACCTTAAGTTATTTAAATATTATTGTCAAGTGAATTGAGGTATGATATGAATTTGTTTAGTGATGAATTTATTTTTTATTGTCTTTTTTATTTAATGGAAATTATTTATTAAACGTTTGGAACTATGTACTAATCAATACATTATGATTCCAACTGTTATAGATGAAAAGTTTACACCTGGCGTAGATAGTACATGTGCTACTTGTGTCACTTCACTCAAATCCTAGTCTATGTTGTCAAGCAGCCTGTTAAACAAATCTGTATGAAATAGAACTATTATTAGATTCCTAAGCATTTTGTGTAAATGAACTCAAATGGATTCTGTAAATAATATCATCATGAAATGCATTGTAAAAGATAGTGTCATTCAAACATGTTATCATTAATGATAGATTTTATTTCCTCCATAAACAGTGTACATAATTTAGAATCGACAATGGGGAAAAAAAAGGAATTTCTGTGTGTTACACAGGTCTTCCAAAGGAGCCTATTAAACAATGATTGTGTTTATACTTAATTTGAACAAGGACATGGCCTGACAATATATTGGTATTCTCTCTGTCTCTCCGTCTGTCTCTCATTTTTTATTTCTCTTCTCTTAAAGTAGGTTCAGTATTCTAGTCTGGAAACATACTTGTTTATGTATACAGTATAGTCAGGTAGATCATGGATATACACATAACCTATGTCATGTATCATTTTTAACATGGAATAGAGGAGCATGTAGGAGGCTCAGCTCTAGCTATGATGCAATTCCCTGTAAGGGACCCAGATCATGGCTGATGTAATGGCTAACATAATACCAACATGGGAAGAAAATGGGAAGAAAATAAAGTTCTATCATCATAATTAATAATAATAATAAATATTTATAAATCATATTTATTCAAGTTACGGTATGCCTTGTTACATGACGGTTACTAGAAATTGTAAAATTGTTAAATGTTCAGAGATAATCATTCCTACAGTAGAAAAAATGGTTGCCTGTGATAAAATAAACAAAACATTTACAAAAATCGAAAATTTATTTCGAAACTATTAAGAAAAGATTATAAAACGATATAGAGAAATTAGACTATTTAATTAATCTAATAAAGCAATCGTGGACATGAATTTCCTCTTTTCTCTTAACTGAAAGCACTGATTGCTTCTTATATATATATATTCACTGTACTACTCGAACATTACAGTTCTCAAAATGTATAAACTGAGATTACATAAACTGAGTTATTAGTCTTAGTATTAAAGGCTAACTAAATTGACTTAAAAAGGTGCTGTACTGTACCTTTCAGCTTGTTTGAACCAGAATCGGCATGTATTTTAATTAATTCTGTATTATTATATTTAGCATTTTCTGGCTTTGATAATGTACCTTCTTTTATGACGTTTGTGTAGTTCTCTATTAGTTGATCTAAACTTGCTTTCTCCTCACTAAGTAAAGGCAAATAACAGCGGGAATACATGGAATCTAATTCCATAAGCTTGTCGACCTTTTCTTCATATTAACCTCTTGATTTATGTATCCTTATGATGAATAAACAATTGACGAATAAACAATTTTCAATAAACAATCCAATACAATTTCACTCAATGCTTTGCAGGAATTTAAATTATGCACACAACCTTTCTTTATACAAAATCCTACCATGATTACAATACGTGATTGCACTAATAGGTTTTATTATCTTTTTCCTCCCAACAGTCCCATCACAACTGTAAAAATGGACATTGATAATTCTAAAGTTTTCATAACATCCATTCATATATGATATAGATAAAATATTTCCACTGAGTTGTGTTTCTGACGTATTTACAGCACTACTACAAAAAAAGGACTGTTCATAATTAACCACTGGGGGGTGGGGGTAGGGGAAGGTAAGAATTTGCGAAAAATTCTTGCGTAAAATTGCATGCCCCCTTAAAGTTGTGTGAGAAATTTCTTGGGAGAGATTTAACACCAAAAATAATGCCTAAAATGTGTCCAAGTCTAAAGGAAAAACCTCTGGGCTGGTATAACCTGGGTTATATAGCATACCACATTAAAATTGTAATATTTATTTAATAGTATGGTGGTATAGGCATAATATTAAGTATGCCCCGTTTCCTGGTGAAAGTATTGGGTCTGTGTGAAATATTTCGACTCTATTATAGTATTGGAGGGTAATGCAAATTCATCCTTTATGCACCCCCCTACCCAAAAAATGTTTGCCCCCCCCCCATATTAATATTAACATCTGTTCCGCCGCGCCTGCGACAATGAATGTAAAATATAATATATTTTTGTAGCATATGTATATTTATCTTTTCAAACCAACAGTGGCCGAGAGAACTCTTAAATACAAAAGAAGGTGCCCCTCTTTCTAAAACACTGCCCTTTGATCTCTGTCCTTCTGAAGCTACATATAGGCCTATGAGACCCCTCTGTTTTTCAGATGGAAGGCGCGCCGATCAGCTGTCTATGACACTAAACAAATCGATCAGCGAATAGTTACAACTTTAAAATATTATTTATCTTTCTTCTGCAATCATGATGCTACTAAATTAGCCTAGCACTACTTTGCATTAATTGTATTATGTTAGGCACTCAAGTCTTGTAGTAATTTTTTAATCAAACATTAAACCCATAAATTTTACGAAGGTATGATTCGACTTGTTTTACCTATTAATAGCTGGTTCAAAGGAAAGATCAACCAGCTGATGATGGAATAATTGGTGATATTGATTAGAAATATTGTTGCATGATGTCCCTAGTTATTTATGTTTTATCATATAAATAAGTCATTGGGATATGTTAGTAAGATATACATGCACTGAAATGTAGGCCTAGGCCTACGCTCAGACTGACCGATGTCATGCAGCAGACGTCCTAATGTAGGCTTTCATCTTTGGCGGGAACCTCAATATGCAAATGAGCTTGACCTCTTTGTTAAGATGATGTCACAGGAAAGACACACAGACAATCAACCCCATCAGTTATGGATGACGAGCAGATATTTCTGACTTTGTTTATACTTTAATCGGGACCTAATAAAGGCTAGTTTGCTTCTCAACTAACTTTTAAACATGACAGAAAGCTTCCCAAAGCAGCAGCGGAACCGGCAAAAAGGAAAACTTGTAAGCTTTTTACAATTTTCATTCCTTTTTTTCAAAAAGAAGTGTGGGAAGTTCATCGAAAGATCGGCATCAGCGAAAAGCTTTTTTTATTCTTTTTCAAATGGGATGTCAGTCATCGCGCTAGGGTGTATATTAAAAAAAATATGATCTGAAAACTGATTTTAGGTAAGGGTTTTCTCAAGTTTTTAGGTTGCGTCGATCAGTACCGATCTATAGTGTCCAAGTTTTCTGGGCCTTAGAGTCTCGGCCATAGCATCATTGGGCCCTAACGTCTGGAGCCATGACATTACCCCTTTCCCTCTAATAAAACATATATACATGCTGGATCAATCAGTCGCTAGAAATTGACACCCCTTGCAATGATATTATGTCATATGTGAGGCACACGTAATGGCATCAAAGCCTTTGATACAGTTCACCACCAGACTCTTCTAGACAAACTGGCAGTCTACGGAATACAGGGTATGGAGCAACTCTGGTTCAAAAACTACCTGTCGGAAAGAAAACAAATTGTGCAGCTAAATGGTCTAAACTCTAAAGAAGGTACAGTCACCTATGGAGTACCCCAGGGGACAATACTGGGCCCGATACTATTCACAATATACATCAATGACCTACACTCAGTGGTCAAACACGCCCACATCCAGCATTATGCGGATGATACCGTTCTATTTTACAACAACAAAGACAACAATAACCTACATCACAATTTACAACAAGACCTGAATAATGTACACTCCTGGTGCACAGTAAACAAATTATCACTCAACACAACAAAATGTAAAATCATATCCTTTGCCCTATCTCACACGGCCCTGAAAAACCAAATGTCTCTTGCCAAGGACTTGACTCTAGGACAAACGACCCTGGAACACGTACACGAATACAAATACCTTGGCTTTACACTCGACAACCAACTAACCTTCAAAACACACACAAAAAATACCCTTAACCTAGTAAACGCAAAAATCAGGCTACTCTACAGGGCGAGGGAATCATTAACAACCAAAGCCAAACATGATCTATATAAAATGGCCATTCTTCCAAATTTAGACTTCTGCGACTTTATATATGACTCTGCCCCCAAATCAATATTACAGAAACTGCAATCACAACAGAATAGAGCCCTCAGAATAATTTTCAATAAAACAAAATATGAGAACGTTGACAATGAACACAAAATACTAAACGTTTGGCCCCTACAGGCACGTAGGGATAAACACATCTTGGATATGTCTTTCTACCTTGCACAAAATCCAGACAATTTAGACAACAAAAAACTAGCCACCAGGAGCCATGCCCCTGGTAGGAAAAACCTTTTAGTCCTAACGTCAAAATTAACCAAAATCAATAATTCAATGATCTACAAATGCCAAAAACGATGGAATGAACTCCACACCGAGGCACACAAAATTGAGGACAAGCATGCTTTCAAAAAATACACAGAAAAAACCCTATCGCCCTTTAGACCTGCATAAACCAAAACACAAACACACACCCTGAATCACATCCCTGGTGACTGTACCCCCCACCCACCCCCCTTGGGGGTGTCGGGTGCATGGAAAGGCAACTTGTTCTAGTACCTTATCCATGCCCCAACTATCTCTCTCTCTTTACTTTACCCTGGGCCGAGTGAGGTAACTTGTTTTAGTGCCACACCCCGTCCCAGATACCATACCACCTGAGCTGCACAATACTTAAATATACTCCACCTGAATTAATCGATTATCAGAGATTCTGCCAACAAGGCAATACTTACTGGAACCATCCACAGGGATGACACCATATGTATAATACCCATAAACCCATACTCCATTTCATCCATATTGTCATTTCATTGTATAACCTTGTAGTAACCATAGAACACTGTAGTGCAAATAGAGTAACAAAAGAAAACTCAAAACAAAATTCAGGCATCCAATGGAAGAACTAACTAAACACATGTTTACTTAGATTGTTGGTCCACCTTATTGTAAAAACATCAGCAATAAAGAATTATTGAATTGAATTGAATTGAATTGAATCATATTTAATGTATGCCATCAAAAATTGATCCCCCACACTTGTATGGCATCATTGATTCATAACATTGGTATTTATTTAAACGTATTCATCATACATGATGTATACATATATGATATTGTAGTAGTTCTGCAATCCTCCACAGTGCAGCTTATCCAGAAGGGATTAGTGCACTTCATTAACTCTAGAGGTGTTGCAGTCTGTAAGGCTTGCATTACATATCATTTATCTCTAAACCTCTATTATCTACCCTTTATGTTATGTTCTGTTACAAACCGGACTCGTGATGTATTCCGTTTGTATCTCTTACATTTACTTCAGTTTCACTGCTGTTTTATACCTTATGTTTTACCCCACTATTATGTGCTGATCCTTTGGATCCCTTGAGAGTCTCACACCAGCCGTGTGTGCAGATCCGTATGCCCTACTCTGTGGTAGTGGATCCGGATCAGGGTCAAGCCTTGACCATGGAACTGGATAAATAAACCAGAAGGGGAGCAAACACTCTTTGTTGTCTCTTTGTTTATTCGTGTTAAGCCGTGCGAATCACTACAATTGGTGCCGTGACCAGCCCTTAACACACTGTCCGGTTGTGATTTGAATCGCCTGATTTTGCTAAAATCCGCGATTGTGCCTTGCTTTTGCTTTTTAGGAGACCGAGATGGCCGCGAAGTTTCCGGAGGACCGCCCGGACACCCGGACGGACAAGCCAGCCTCTCCGAGATACACCAGACCTACAGGAGTCCAGCCTTTGGTGGATTTGGCTGTGGATCGCCTTATAGACAGAGGTACTGGCGTGTCGGATTCGGAGGATTATCGGACCGGAAGGGAAGATAATCAGGGTGCCTGGACGGACTACCGGGAGCGACGGGCTGAGACGGATTCTGATGATCAGAGTTTGTTGAGTACGATTCGTTTGCAATTGTTGCGAACTAAACGTGATTTGCAGGCAGAGAAAACCAAATGCCATGATTTCGTGTCTGAAGTGACACAGCTAGTTTTTCAGAACCAGGATCTGCAAGAAACCCTGGATGTGGTAACTGCTCGTTCCTCACAGTACACTGATAGACTCGAGGTAGAAAACGAGAAGTTAAGGTGTGAAGTTTCGAGGATGGATGACTATTCTCGTTTGCAGAACACTGGTGTGGAAGAGTCGGTTGAGACTCAAACTGATTTTGAGCTTAATCCACTCCTCAATTTGGCAGAAACTCTATCAAAGCAGTATCAGCCGCTTGATTTGAGTAAGACTGCACCAGGGTGTTCCACCTTTGCAGACGGACGCGCTGGTCAGAGGCGTAGGGATCCATCATTGGATTTCTTTGCTTCTCCGGTGGGTCCGGGCGGGGATTCGTCCAAAAAGGTGACGTTCCAAGAACATCGTAGTTCTGGTATGTCCACCTCCTCCCCTGCTAGTGATAGTGTTGGTAGTCAGACCACAAGAGATACTTCGTGGACTGTTCCTGAGGCGGGACGGATAGTTCCTGAAAGGAGGAGTTGTCCAACCCAGACCCCCAGGAAATCAATGGTTACTGAAAGAAGGATGGCTTCTCTGAGTTCGGTTGGAAGCCAAACTACTGAGGTCTCTAGTGTGAACACTGGTGACGAGAAATCGGCTGGGACAGAGGATTTCGATAGAGGACGGATTCAGGGGGATGTGTATGTCCCTAAGAAGACACCTAAGAAGTCACCTGGAAAGATAAAGGCGCCGAAGAAGAAAATTGCGTCAGGTGGTGCGGGTGATCCGTCAGATCCCTCCAGCGATTCGGCAAGCTCTGAATCCTCTGACGTCGCAATGAAGGAAAGAAGGAAAAAGAAAAAAGCAAGAAAGGCAAGACGTGTCGATATCACACGTAGGGATCATTCTCTTGTGCAGGGAATGAGTTTTGACGGGTCTGAGGACTCGGATGATATGTTTGACTACTCTCCAAGAGCGGGTAGGCTACATCAAGCAGGAAGGTTGCCAATCATCAAACCTTGGGAGCAGAAGGATCCGTGGCGAGTTTATCTTGCCGAGATGAAGGTAGTAGCAGGCGCCTACAATTGGTCTGCAGATGAATTTTTGATTCAGTTGCAGTGTGGGTGCAAGAGACAGCTAGCCGACATGGGGGACTTACCCGACGATTTGACGCTGAAGAAGTTTGTTGCCCATATGGACACGAACTTTGGAGAACGCTCTCGCAGCAAGAAGCAGGCCGAATTTTGGAACTGCAGGCAGCAAGTGCAAGAAACTCCCCGTCACTTTGCGAATGAGGTTGCGAAGAGGGGCCGTTATGCTCATGGAGTTAAAACGGACAGTACGTTGAGAGACATGGCCCTCCGAATTTTCCTCAAAGGGTTAAGCGATCCGGAAATGGCTACGTGGGTCCGTTTCAAAGAACCTCTCGATTTGCAGGAAGCCTTGCATTGGGCTGAAGTATACGAGGGTTGTATGATGGATTCAAGTTCTCGGGTGGTGATTCAAGAAATTGAAGCCACACCTGTTCCTGCTCTGCTTCCTCCTCCGGTACCGATAGTGGAGCATGCCACGGGGAAGAAGCCTTCTAGATCCCGACGGAAATCCGGCTCAGCAGTAGCTCAGCTAACAGAGGCTTTGGGAGATGCTGGTGCGTCTTCCCCTGACTCTTGTGAAGACGTCTCTACCGTGATTGTACAGGCTCTGCAGGCCTGGAAAGACCGGAGAGCTAAGTCGGACTACAGCAAGGAAGGAGCTGGAGATGATAGGAGGAGATACTCCGGGAAATTTGGTTCTCGTAGAGTATGGAGGACTGGAAATGACAAGTGTTGGCTCTGTGGACTTGAAGGTCATTTGGCAGCTGGCTGTCCTAAGAGCAAGGTCTTCCAGGGGCTTCTGAGATCCGCTGAGGTTCCCGCCTCTAAGCCGGATTCGGAAAACCCCAGCCGACCCTTGTAATAAGCGAGATGGGGGTCGATGATAGGACACCGCTTCATAGTGCTACAGCTCAGACGGATTCTGCTAGTAGTATAGGAACTGGGGGTGTTGCTCAGGCGGGCGTTGGTAAGAAGTTAGCCTTCCCAAGTGAACAGGCGCTTCCGAAGACGGATAATACTAGTCTCCTGCCGGAAAAGGACACCCTTCCAGGTGGAAAGGTTCCCCTGGATAGCCCGGATCTTGTCTCAGATGTGAGATGGGGCCAATCCGGGTACCAAGCTGTTGAAGGACAGATCGTGGTTGTGGGACAGAACTCCAACAAGACTGCCCGGATACAGAAAGTTTCTGTACAACAGTCGAAAACGCTGAGGATCACGGATAATTTGATTATCCGTGAGAGATGGTACGCCCCAGTGGGGTTAGGTGGGGGAAAAGGAGACTTTTTGGTAGATCCGGGAGCTACAACTAGCCTGGTTACTAAGAAGTTCTTTGATTCTCTTTCCCAGCCACCACCTCTGGTTCCGGTCCAGATGGTGTGTGCAATGGGGAATGGCTTGCCTATAACCACTCATGGGAGCGCGTTGTGTCCTTGGGTGATAGGAGGACGGACATACATGATTACATGTCTGGTGGTTTCTGGCCTGAAAGGACCAGAAGACGGACTTTTGGGGGCGGATTTTTATTACGTCCACAAATGTAATCTTGACTGGTCTGGATTGCTATTCCTAGAGAATCAGACAGTTTCTGTTATGTGCAAGCAATGGAAGCACATGAAGAAAAGTCTGAGACAGTCCACTATTCAGGCTGTGGAGGTGTCAGAGTTCATTGATGGAGGTGAAGTCAGGTTGAAGGAACCTGTAGTCCTCAAACCTCGGTCCGTGACTCTCGCCAAAATAGATCTGGGTAGAGGTTCTGACACATCAGAAGGTCTGATGTTCGAGCCTGATCAGGGATTGTTGAAAGAATTTGCCTTGGGAAGCCTGAACACATATGTGTCGGGCAACGTTAATTCGGCCGTGGTAGCTTTCTCCAATCCGTCCGACTCCTCGGTGAGATTGAATGAAGATATGGTGGTTGGGAGAGTTAGTATTGTGACTTTATTGTCTGATGCTTCTCTGCCTGATGGGGAAGATGATGAAAGAGTGAGAACTGCTATCATCAATTCCGTTCAGGTGATGGATTCACCAGTGGCGGATGATGAGCTTCTCGCTCCGGAAATAGTTGTTCCAGCTTGTGCCGAAAATCCGTTGGATAAGTTGTTGAGGGAAACTCACCTATCCAAGAAGGAAGAAAAGGAGTTAGTTCGAAAACTGCTCTATGATTTCCAAGATTGTTTCTCCTTGCCTGGTACCAAAGTGGGGTGTACTCATTTGGTTAAGCACGTGGTTGACACTGGGGATGCAATCCCTGTCAAACAAGCCTATCGCAGGTTACCAGTGGCTAGGCGGGAAGGAGCAGAGGCGGAAATTTGGAAAATGTACAAGGAAGGACGGATTGAGCATAGCAGTAGTCCGTGGGGTGCTCCCATTGTTATGGTGGCTAAGAAAGACGGAACCCAGAGGTTCTGTGTGGACTACAGACAGCTAAATTCGGTCACTAAGAAGGACAGCTTTCCCCTACCCCGTATTGATGAGTGTGTTGAAGCCCTGGGTGGGAACCAGTGGTTTTGCACATTGGATTTGGAGTCCGGATATTGGCAGGTTGCAATGGATGAGGGCAGCAAGCACAAAACTGCTTTCTTATCCAGTGTGGGTCTGTTCCAGTTTAAGGTGATGGCCTTTGGACTGTGTAACGCCCCTGCCACTTTCCAACGCATGATGGACCGTATGTTGGACGGACTGCGTTGGAAGTCCTGTTTGGTTTACCTGGATGACGTGGTCGTTTTTGGAAAAACCGTCCAGGAATGCGCGGACAACCTTAAGTTGGTGCTTGAACGTATTCGGAAGTATGGGCTGAAGCTCAAACCCAAGAAATGCGAGTTCTTCCGCAAGGAAGTGAAGTATCTGGGCAGAATCGTTTCTGGTGACGGGATCCGGGCGGATCCAGCTAAGATCAAGAAAGTCCAGGAATGGCCTGTCCCTAAGACTGCTAAAGAGGTTAGACAATTTCTTGGCTTTGCTTCCTACTATAGGGAGTTCCAGCCGGATTTTGGAGGTATTGTGGCCCCTCTGCAGCAGATTGTTTCAGATGCTGGAAGATTGAAGCGCTATAGTAAACCTATAGTGTGGACTGCGAAATGTGAGGAAGCATTTAAGGCGGCGAAGGCTTTATTGACTTCAGCCCCTGTCCTTGGTTATCCTAGAAGAGAGGGATATTTTGTGTTAGATACGGATGCAAGTGGCTATGGAATGGCCGGAGTCTTGTCACAAATGCAAGATGGAAAAGAAGTTGTGTTAGGCTATGCTAGCCACAGTCTCACTCGTCCACAAAGGAATTATTGTGCGACGAAGAGAGAATTGTTAGCAGTACTGACATACCTGAATAAGTTCCGGCATTACTTGCTTGGCAACCGTAACTATTACGTGAGGACGGATCATGCTTCCCTCCGTTGGCTCCTGAACTTCAAGGATCCGGCCGATATGCTTGCTAGGTGGTTGACCACGTTGCAGGAGTACGGCCTGGATCAAAGCATGATACTTCATCGGGCTGGGAAGAAGCACACGAATGCGGACGGGTTGTCCCGGATTCCCACAAGGAAATGTGGACGTCTTGACTGCACGGATTGCGGTGTCCATGATGCTGTGATCGCTGAAGCAGTTGTCTTGTGTCCTTTGGAGGACGAAATCCGGGTGGCGCAACAGGAGGATCCGCTCCTGAAGAGGGTTATGGCTATACTGGATGGTAGTAGTCCGGTTCCCAGCAAAGAAAATTTGTCTGGTGAGCCACTGGACTTCTGTGTATATGTCCGTGACCGAGACAAATTGGAAATGGTCCGTGGTGTTTTATGCTTCCGTTGGTTGCGTAAGAACACTGGACAGACGTACGTCAGGAAGATAATTCCTGCCTCAATGAGAAGTGACATCTTCCGTTCCTTGCATGGTTCCGGATTGGAAGGCCATTATGGAGAATTCAAGACCAGCTGGAAGGCAAAGATGAAATATTTTTGGCCTGGAATGCGGTATGATTTGAAACGATGGTTGAGGGCTTGCCCTGCCTGCAGTATGCGGAAAACGAGAGGAGGATGTGGCATAACACCGCTTAAGAAGGAGATCCATGGTGAAAGGTGGAGTAGGTTGGCCTTGGACATTATTGGTCCATTTAAAACTACCCCTAGAGGCAACAACTATGTGATGGTGGTGATGGATCATTTCTCGAAGTGGGCTGAAGCATATCCTATGCCGGATCACACGGCTGAGAGGTGTGCTGATGTTCTATTCAGGGAATGGATCCTGAGATTCGGTTGTCCGGTTTCGCTGCAGACGGACGGAGCTCCCGAATTCAGATCACTACTGTTGAGGAGTTTGTTGGAGATGTTAGGGGTAGAGAAACTGACCACTCTACCATACAGGCCTCGGTCGAATGGGCAGGCGGAGAGATTTAACCGAGTTTTGGTTGAGCAGCTCTCTTGCCTGACTGACTATTCGGAGACGGATTGGGACTTGCTTGTTCCATCTATAGCTCACGCTTACAGGGGGACTGTGCATGCGAGTACGTTGTGTACGCCTAATTCGGTAGTCTTTGGCTCAGAGCTTGTGACTCCTGTGGATTTAGTCCATGGAGTAGAACCAGGAGGACTGGATTTTCCTTGTCACTTGGCGTACGTGGAAAATGTGAGACAGTGGATGAGAGAGGGACATCAGTTTGTCAGAGATAACCTTGGCGTTGCCGCAGTGCACCAAAAGAAGGATTTTGACAGGCGGGCGTGCCCTAGGCGCTTTGAAGTGGGGTCTGTGGTATACAGGTACTGTCCCCCTAAGGCTGGGAAGAAATTCGGTCCCAAATGGGACGGGCCATTCAAAGTGCACCGATTCATAGGGGGTACTACCTATGAATTGGAAACCACTGAGGGATTGGTCAGGTATCACGTTGATTACCTGAAGTCTGCTTTCGACGAGACAGGGCCTATCCAGGCAGTCAACTTGGAAAAAGCCCCGGAATTCCGTAAATTAGAGAAGGCTGGACGAGATATCCTGAGGTGGGAGAATGGAAAAGTCTTAGCTGGTGCTGAGTGTCCGAAAATGAAAGTAAAAGACAAGATTACTGTTGGGGTTAAGCCTAGAGGCAGACCCAAGAAGAATTCTGGTGTGGACATCCCTCCCGTCCGCCCGGACCAAGCAGTCGATGCTGATCCTGCTGTGGCCCGGACTGGTCAGAAGGGGAAGTCTAAGTCAAAGAAAAAGGCTAAGAAGAAGGAAAAGAAACCCAGTATTCCTCCAGTAGTTGTCCCTTCTAGGAGACGTGTTGGTAGGCCGTCAAAGGCAAAGACGGACTTGGTAGTTAATAAGCAACCAGTCCCTGTTGCTGTGACGGATCCTGCTAAGCCTTCGAAAAGAGGGAGGGGGAGGCCTAGGAAAATTTTGAGTGTGGCTCCAAATGTTCCTATTTCTCCTCAGAAGAAAATGGACAGTGCTCCACCAGTGGCTGCAAGGGTTAAGCGCACGCGCAAAGCCCCATCTAGATTGCAGTATGGGACTTAAATTAAAGTACAGGTAGGGCTTTCCAGATGGGCCTACGTTAAAATTACACAACGAGAAGTCGGTGGTTGACTGATCGGATGGAGTCCGGCCACCCTTTTACGGCATTTGAGGAATTTGTCATGTGAATTAAATGACCGGGAAAGAACCAAACTGTCCGTTTGGCTTGATTGAAACTGAACTGAGAATGGCTTAGCTTGGGAGGAATCCCGTGTTCGAGCTGAACTGGACCTCCCCGGGAAGCTTGAATCAACTCAGAGATTGGGTTGAAATCGCTATGAAGTCGGTGCAGTGGATACTGGGCTTTATGGACAAGGTATCCACTTTTGTCTCAAGTGGAAGACCAGAATAGGCTGCAGAAATTACATCACTGTACGACCTATTAGAAGAGTGTGACTGGTTGGATTGGTTTGAAGGCCTAGAGCGGGAAATGGCGCTGGTGAATGCGGTGGCGGTTTTGAGAACTACAGTTACCACGCTGGCGTGAGTGCTGTGGTGTTGCACCCTTTCTCAGTACACTTCCTGCTCCGGCCAAAACAACACACCAACGATAGATTTAGCCTCAGAAAGAAGTGAGTTGAAATGGGTTAAGACTTTCTTGACATGTACTGAGATACCACTAGTTCACTAGTGGGAAGTTGTCTTGTACTAGACACGCTGAGTTTTCAGTTTTGAATTGTTTTGTTTGTGAGTTTGAGCGGGTGTTAGCACGCCGGTATAGAATGAAAGTCATGCTTGTCGGCCATGACACCGGTGCTCGTACCGTATGAATGGAGTGAAGGTATTGGTAATACGTGGCTCTTTACACCATAACTAAACATAGTTTAGTTCAATACAACCTCTACTACTCTCAAAAGGAGTACACCTGTGCTAGCCATGTTCCCTTGGACTTAATTTACTCGTAAATTGTGATGTTTTTGACCGTGAAACTACTCCTCTTTGCCTCATGTAATGAGAATGAGTTGAGATAGTTTTAGGTATTGTATTTATTGTATGTACTATGTGTGTGTGTAGTAGGGCGGATTTTACTATTGTTTCTACATTGTAATTTCCCTGGGTTTCAGTAACCAGAAAAGATGACGGACCGAACCAAGGAAGGGCTTCCTAACCAGAAGGATCCCTTGGGGTTGGACAAGAAGTCGGAGGGTGACGAGGACATTTCTCCCGAGCAAGAGCGTGAGCTCTTACGTGAGGGTGTTGCGGACCTCCTCTACCTCGACCCGGCCAACCAGGCCATCATCGATGCGCTGGACTCCGATCCGGAGGGACCCAAGCCTCTGGGTACAGAGATTCAACCCCTACGCAGTGACGAAGAGGACATGGACGTGACCCAAGCGGAGCCGGACGATCCGGACCGGAATGGACCCAGGCCTTCGGGCAGCCAGAGCTTTGGCTCTGTAAGGCATGAGCGGACGTCGCCGAGACGGTCCAGACGGAAATCCGCTTCCCCCCGGAAGCTGCTTAGGTCGGGTGAGACCGGTTTGCCAGACAGGAGCCGTTCTGTCTCTCCTTACCCTAACCACCGCAGCAATAGGGGTAGGAGCCCTAGCGTCCGCCAAACTGCCAGTGGACGTATGAGGATTGAGACTCAGCCTGAGTCTGTGGTCCGTCGACCTTCAAGGTCGAAAGGTGCTCCCTCTGAGACCAGTATTACCCGGAAAAAGACAATTACTGAAAAGAGTACTGATGAGGGAAGGTCAGCCAAGAAGGACCAACCCAAGAAAGACCGTTCAAGGACAGACAAGGATGTGGACCAGCCATCCACTAGCAAGACATCTGGTTCCAGCTCCAGGAGGTCGGCTAGGCTGAGTCCAGTGAAGCGTGCCACAGGCACAGGGTCTTCGGCAGAGCCTAAGACCACCCAGAAAAAGAAATGTGTGATAAAGAAGCGTCACATCCATCGCGCTGAGAGACGGACTGCTCAGGTTAGCAGAAGGGGATCTGTGGAGGACTTCAGACTGGAGCTAGATTCGTCTAGTGAAGTGGTTCCCATGAACCCGGATGCAGACCAACCCGGATCAGTGGTATTTACTTGCCCTGAGTCTGATTCCGGGGAAAAGGAGTTCAATGACTCTCAGATGTCCCGATATGAGAGCCATATCTGGCCTGAGCATGTTCGTGCAGACGCCATGGATTCTGGAACTTACCAGAAGATCGCCAGCTCACACTGTCTCTGGGAACCCGGATTCAGGTGCCCGTTCCTGGTCTGCAGGTACTTGGTGCTGAATCCGGAAGGTGTTAGAGTGTACCGGACTAGGGAACGCCTATTCCGCCACCTGTGTGAGGAACACTCCCCGTTCATCGAGGTCTGGATCTGTCCGTTCCCGCGCTGCCAACAAGTCCTGGACAGGCGTGTGGAACTGGTCCAGCACCTAATGAATGGGGAAGTTCTTCAGCATCACCTCACCCGGAAAGAGGCCCTTGACAAGATTGTGACCGTGATGCCTTCGGTTCGACCTCATGGCTCGTTCCAGCGCATGACGTATATGGCTGAGCAACATCTTCGAGTCATGAGGAAGAGCACTCGAGGGAAGAGAGGGCTAGGTGGATCCAAAGCCGGATCTACGGAGAGCGTCAGGAATCCTGGTAGGCAGGACGGAGGCCATTACACCAAGCCTTCTTCGGCTGCTGGAAGCGCCAAATCTGCTTGTGAGTCCCCTGTTGCTTCCGAATCCGGATCGAGGAACCCTCCCGATCGTAGGAAGCGTGGACGTTCAGTGGCTTCCGAGGAAAGGCTTGAACAGTGTGCTCCTCCAGCGAAGCGAGTATCGCGCAGGACTCAGAAGTGGATGGAGGACTTACTGGAAGGTCTTCCTTCATCCGGAGCTGCTTCTGAGCTTGTCACTCGGGTGGAGACTGTGGTGAGTGATGCCCTCACCCAAGTTTGTGTTGCGGCCGATGAAGCTCGAGTTCAGCTTCATGGTATCCTGCAGGAGATGGTTGGACCTTTGCAGTCCGTGGACAGCGTCCGCCAATCCGTGGCTGAGCTTGGGGACCTCAGGGACGCCAATCGTGGGTTGGAGAAGTTGGTGGAAGAAATGAAGCAGTCCGCTGCTGAGAAGGACGCCACCATTCAGACACTGAGAGAGGCCAACTGTCGCCTCAGAGCCAGCCTGGATGATGACACTAGGTCGGCTACCCCAACAGAAGTGGTTGTCCCTAATCCGGCCCAGACGTCCGCCCTTTCGGACCCTGCCCAGCAGCCTCCAGCAGCAGCTACCGTACCCGTTGCTGGTCCGGCCATTCTCCCTCAGCTACAGCAAATGAGTCGGTGGATCCAACAACTTTCTGCCCAGGCGGGATTGGTTGTTCCTCAACCTCCAGTGGTTCCTCCTCAACCATCTGCGGATCCGTTGATCCCCCATTGGCTGTATTATCTACCTCAGGCGAACCAAACAGCCCCAGCACCCGAGACGGAAGTTCCTCCACAAGGAACTGCTGGTCGTGCGGATCCGGACGCCCATATGACGGACGGAACTGAGTCCACCCGCCTGTAAAGGTTTTTGCTGCTGAGCCGTTTTGCTTTTGCTGCCATAATTATAACCAGTTGTGTTCCATTTTTGAAAGACATTTTTTCTCCTGAATCATTTTTCTCGAGATAAAACTTTTTAACGTATCTAAGGATTCGTTTATATTTTTGTATTTTGATACTACACTGTTCAGATATTGTTCTTACGTGCGCAGGTCTCTGAAGCTCCTTTTTGTCGATTGGGATTTATATTTTTATTTCTTAAAGAAATGTTGTTATCCTACAGTCGTGAGGACACCTTATGCTCCTGTTTGTACCATTTTTTGAACTTTATACTGCCGTGACTTGTGTTTTTGGATGTTTTACTTAGAGATGTAGCGACCTGTACTTGTTAACTTTGTAGCTAGGACACAATATGCTCCTTTGTGTACTTTTACTAAAAGCTTTATTTAACTATTTGGTTACAGGTCCGCAATGATAATTCTCTTGTTCTTATATATATCCATTTTTGCTCTTACTTGCCGATTTTTCAATGGGGTTTTTAAAAATCTGAAAAAAGGGGGGGGTATTGTAGTAGTTCTGCAATCCTCCACAGTGCAGCTTATCCAGAAGGGATTAGTGCACTTCATTAACTCTAGAGGTGTTGCAGTCTGTAAGGCTTGCATTACATATCATTTATCTCTAAACCTCTATTATCTACCCTTTATGTTATGTTCTGTTACAAACCGGACTCGTGATGTATTCCGTTTGTATCTCTTACATTTACTTCAGTTTCACTGCTGTTTTATACCTTATGTTTTACCCCACTATTATGTGCTGATCCTTTGGATCCCTTGAGAGTCTCACACCAGCCGTGTGTGCAGATCCGTATGCCCTACTCTGTGGTAGTGGATCCGGATCAGGGTCAAGCCTTGACCATGGAACTGGATAAATAAACCAGAAGGGGAGCAAACACTCTTTGTTGTCTCTTTGTTTATTCGTGTTAAGCCGTGCGAATCACTACAATATGATATTGTATATATAGCATCTAAGATTGACGCCCTCACAGTACTCGAAGTAAGGAGCAGGTCCTTAGGAATACATACATACCATTAATACGTTTATACGATCAGAATTGACAAAGATATGACATACAAAATAACGAGAATAATAACTTATATCAGATTCGAATAACATAGGTCCCTGATATATTATTTATAATAATGTTACCTTCAAAGAATCAGTGGCCATAAGTAGCTATGTAGATAGGCATAGAGCAAGTAAACTACTAAAAAAAAAAGAAAAAAAGTGAACTATAAATTCTCTCTTTCGCACTATGTCAAGCTTATATACATCATCTGTTTAAGAAATGCTCTTATGTGCTGTAAATTAACACACTGTTGAGATATACAAACAACTCATCTCGGTAGTTACCCTTGATATACTGAACTGTGTATATATCTGTCACTATAAATTGTTCATATTGTTCATTTGTCAGAAAGTACATGATATGTTGTCAACTTGGTAGAGGTTCCTCTCGGCTGATAACCAACCCCACCATACTCCCTCTCCCAAAACAGATAATGCAACACCACTAGTCTGTAACCCTCACTCCCATTTCATCCCATCTAAATTATCTCATCTTACTTCGCCAAGTTTTCATCCATCGACTTAGTATTGTATAACGGTCATAAACCGAAGGTACTTTTGAAATAAGACAATTCATTGCATATACATAAATTTACGTTCTCCTTGTACATAATAGATAATTGATT
The DNA here is from genome assembly GCA_942159475.1 of Sthenelais limicola. NCBI lineage: Eukaryota > Metazoa > Annelida > Polychaeta > Phyllodocida > Sigalionidae > Sthenelais > Sthenelais limicola. Next base: position 128,076,014 of record OW804098.1, on the reverse strand, counting down.
GATGGCATCAGGTCGGTACGAAAATCACCTGAATTTGTGAGACTGTACACTGATGTTCCTGAATAAAAGACTTTAAAAACGTGAAAAAAAAATATAGATCAATTCTTTCTGCGAACCAAAGCCTGGCACTGACAGGGTTGAAGGGATGGGTTCCATTGGGTGGTGCGCACCACACAACACAGTGGAGCGGAAAGACAATAGGTACAAACCTTCTGACTCCATTTTAGCGGAGAAAGGCATGTGGATAGAAAAGGTGTGGGGGAAATGCACTGGTGGAAAAAGGTACACAACCCTCTGGACTTAGTTCTCTCTATATTTGCCAAGAATATAAATCATACGCATTTCTATCTCTTGTAATCTCTACCAGCTATATTCAGTATTGCTAGTGTAACCATAATGTTCTGGGAACATGGGCCTTAGTGCCCGTGATACTGTATATTCTACCAAAATATTTGTGTTGATCGTATTTCCATATATCTACTATGTGACACCAAATACGTGTCTACTGAACAAAAAATGAATATATTATATATGACCCATTCTCATTGGTCAATAACTTTATATATTCTGATCTTAAAGACAAATGAACTAACCAGATACAACCGTCTTGACATGAGCATCAATAAAATATATACTTTTGTGTCTATGATGTTTATTATTTTTTTTACATTATATATTATCAAGGAATCAGGGAAATGACCCAAAATTACTCACTACCCAACTCATAGTTATATTGCAACAAAATCTAATTGAATTGATATACATACATAAATACATGCCATAGAATGGGGGATGAACTTTGAACTGAAAATGATGTACTTCTGCATAATGTTTATGAAAGTTAACTCATGGAAGTTAAATAATTGTCCAGATTACACCATCATTGTTGTCATTAAAGTGTGTGTTTGTGTTGCCGAAGTGTATGCATTCTACCTCATTATTTCTTTGGGACTTTTAGAATACAATTTTTAATTTATCTTAAAACCATTATTTCAGTAAATGTATTGACAGAGTAACTCATTTTATTTCAATATTTGTCATTATCTTATTTCATTAATATTAGAATAAGTTAGTTCTACTCAAAATAATAATTCAGTAGAAAATGTTCTCTTACAGGAATTAGGGTTGTGGGTTGGGGTGGGGGTGGGGGGTCGGGGTGGGGGGCTTAAAATTCAAATTCAAACAAATCTTTATTGTCGTTGGTATTACAATGGTCTTCCAATCAGGAGAGACTCTGCCCCCAAAAAGCCCTGTTACAAGAGTTACAATCTCAGCAGAAGTTAGCTCTGCGAATAATATTTAATAAACCCAAATACGAAAATGTAGACCATGAACATCAAAATTTAAATATCTGGCCTCTACAAACACGTAGATACAAACACATCCTAAACATAACATATTACCTGGCACAGGATGAAGATAACTTTGACACATAGGGACTACCAACCCGGAGTCACGCTAAAGGGATAAGAAATCTAACCGTATTAAGCTCAAAATTAACTAAGATCATTAATTCAATAGTAAGATAAGATAAGATAATTCTTTATTTGCCATAACAAAGAGGTTGTGTTCTTCTCACGAGGAGGTTTTCCGAACATGCCTTTCTTGATTACCTTCTTCCTGGTTACATTTGACTAAGCTACATTTATAATTAAACACTACAAGTATTAAAGCAGATAGAAAACAAGTTGTTAATTACTCAATCAAGAATCGGCATTTGTATATAACAGAATTTTGAATTTTTGTTGTTCTGGGGATAATCGTCTTTAAGTTTCTGCGGCCCTTTGCATGACTCCTGGTCCAAATTTGTCACATATATCATATTCTCACTGTAATTAACCATTACTACATTCATGTACTGAAAGTAGTTACTACTTAGTCCAACAGTCTAGTTTATCTGCAACTCAACTCTAAGTTCTAAAAAGATTGGCAATCATCAGAATGTCAGAGATGAACAACCACTTGTAACAACATCAGCAATAAAGATTTTTTTAATTGAATTAAATTGAATCACTGTCACTTCGAATCCTTGCTTGACCTTACAGACAATGTTTAAACTTAAAGCTAACATACATATTAAGTTGAGATGATTTGGATAAATACATCAAAGACAAAAAATGAGGTAATTAGAACAAAGAACGAAAATTAGAACAAGGATATTAAAGACTGATTGTCTAACATGGATGTTTCAGATGCACACATCGTTGTTTAACATAGATGTGAGGATATACACAACATAGTTTATATATAAAATACAGGCCTTCAAGAAGGACATATCTAGTTCGGGGCAGGTAGATAAATAAAATAGAGAAAGACGAGCATTATTTTACCAGGAGTATGCCCCTAGACTCCCTAGCTTCCTAGCTTCCTAGCTTTCCTTCTCATGATTGTTTGCTTTAAACATATATGTTAGTTATATGTTGGCAGCCATTCAAGAATTTATAATTCATTTTAAAGACTCTTCATACAAAAGTATGGATTCATAAACAGGAGTATAACATAACCATTTTAATCTAAAATAATTATAGTCCGGCCTCCCCCTTCTCACTTCCATGCCCCCCCCTTCCCTCCATGGCTTCGTGACATGGAGTTGCCCCCCCCCATGCCCCAATGGAGGATAGCTTCCTACACTCTATACGCGAGCTGTAGGCAGTAAACATCAAGCCCTCTAACTTTAAGGCTATGGCACGCTGCTGCCTACAGGTCGAGTATAGAGTTACATAGCCCTAACTTCCCTTTCCCTTGCAATACATTCTCTACATATAGTACATATGTGAGACACTGGGTGGCGCCACCACTGCTCCTCCTCCACTGCCTGCACAGCCAGTCAGTCAGTCATCCACCAGCTGACTACAAGCGGTTGAAAGAGAGGGCAGAAGGGGAGAGGAGATAATACATGGGAGAGGGAGGAGGAAGAGGATAGAAATGAGAGAGAGGAAAGCGAGGGAGCGAGAGAAAAGAGGGAGGGCAGAGAAAGGGAGAGGGAGGGAGAGAGGAATAATGGAGGAGAGAGGAGAGAGGGGAGAGGAGAGAGGAGAGAGAGCAGAGAGAGGGAGAGAAAGGAGAGAGAGCAGAGAGAGCAGAGAGAGCAGAGAGAGAGAGGGAGAGAGAGAGGAGAGAGAGGAGAGAGAGGAGAGAGAGGAGAGAGAGGAGAGAGGGAGAGGAGAGAGGAGAGAGGGAGAGGAGAGAGGGAGGATAGAGAGGGAGGGGAGAGAGAGCAGAGAGCAGAGGGAGGAGAGAATGGAGACAGGAGGAATTGATAGAGAGAGTAATTTCCATAAATCCCAAAAGTTAATTAATATGAGAAAGTATTCACATGGTTCAAATAATCAGACAGGAATTAGGGCAGTAATAAAAGGCTCATGTTATAGGGTGAAGTTGCCAGAAAATGTACAATTCGGCTTCACCTATCATCTCAAATAACCTAAAATTAAGACAAGAATAAAGTTCAAAATACAGTTGAACCTAACCAAACAGATTGCTTGAATCAATGCAATGCCAAATATACTGGAATTTATCCAGTATTGACCAAATTGTAGCCTGATTTAGCACAAATTTTTAAATGTGTAGAGCTGCCAATTTTACATTTTCTGAAAATCTGACCCAACAACATATAGGTGGCATATAAACCTGTGAGACATGGAGTGGTAGCGGGAGACAAAGAGGGTCAAGCATGTGTTATCTGACATATACAAACAGAGCCTCCATGAGAGGGCTAGATGGCCGCACGTACACAATATTAGTGCATGTGATATCTAAGACGTGATCGGGATAGCTTTCGGAAAGGTTTAATTTTGTGGATATCTAACAAAATAAATGCTTTCATCTCAGGAATTTCCAGAAATCATTGGTCATGTTTCTTAAAATGATTGGCAGAGATACATCATAACATCATAACTGGAGGATTTATTTTTTATTGTCTTTTTTATTTAATGGAAATTATTTATTAAACGTTTGGAACTATGTACTAATCAATACATTATGATTCCAACTGTTATAGATGAAAAGTTTACACCTGGCGTAGATAGTACATGTGCTACTTGTGTCACTTCACTCAAATCCTAGTCTATGTTGTCAAGCAGCCTGTTAAACAAATCTGTATGAAATAGAACTATTATTAGATTCCTAAGCATTTTGTGTAAATGAACTCAAATGGATTCTGTAAATAATATCATCATGAAATGCATTGTAAAAGATAGTGTCATTCAAACATGTTATCATTAATGATAGATTTTATTTCCTCCATAAACAGTGTACATAATTTAGAATTGACAATGGGGAAAAAAAAGGAATTTCTGTGTGTTACACAGGTCTTCCAAAGGAGCCTATTAAACAATGATTGTGTTTATACTTAATTTGAACAAGGACATGGCCTGACAATATATTGGTATTCTCTCTGTCTCTCCGTCTGTCTCTCATTTTTTATTTCTCTTCTCTTAAAGTAGGTTCAGTATTCTAGTCTGGAAACATACTTGTTTATGTATACAGTATAGTCAGGTAGATCATGGATATACACATAACCTATGTCATGTATCATTTTTAACATGGAATAGAGGAGCATGTAGGAGGCTCAGCTCTAGCTATGATGCAATTCCCTGTAAGGGACCCAGATCATGGCTGATGTAATGGCTAACATAATACCAACATAATATATGGGAAGAAATTAAAGTTCTATCATCATAATTAATAATAATAATAAATATTGATAAATCATATTTATTCAAGTTACGGTATGCCTTGTTACATGACGGTTACTAGGAATTGTAAAATTGTTAAATGTTCAGAGATAATCATTCCTACAGTAGAAAAAATGGTTGCCTGTGATAAAATAAACAAAACATTTACAAAAATAAATCAAGATTCTGAGATATATTATTTTGACGGAAAAAAAATCATTCTACCCGACATAAGTGGCCTGGAATTCACTGTCCACTTAAAACCAGGCCCTAGAATCACAAAAACGTTTTAGGAAAACAAAAATCGAAAATTTATTTCGAAACTATTAAGAAAAGATTATAAAACGATATAGAGAAATTAGACTATTTAATCAATCTAATAAAGCAATCGTGGACATGAATTTCCTCTTTTCTCTTAACTGAAAGCACTGATTGCTTCTTATATATATATATTCACTGTACTACTCGAACATTACAGTTCTCAAAATGTATGAACTGAGATTACATAAACTGAGTTATTAGTCTTAGTATTAAAGGCTAATTAAATTGACTTAAAAAGGTGCTGTACTGTACCTTTCAGCTTGTTTGAACCAGAATCGGCATGTATTTTAATTAATTCTGTATTATTATATTTAGCATTTTCTGGCTTTGATAATGTACTTTCTTTTATGACGTTTGTGTAGTTCTCTATTAGTTGATCTAAACTTGCTTTCTCCTCACTAAGTAAAGGCAAATAACAGCGGGAATAAATGGAATCTAATTCCATAAGCTTGTCGACCTTTTCTTCATATTAACGTCTTGATTTATGTATCCTTATGATGAATAAACAATTGACGAATAAACAATTTTCAATAAACAATCCAATACAATTTCACTCAATGCTTTGCAGGAATTTAAATTATGCACACAACCTTTCTTTATACAAAATCCTACCATGATTACAATACGTGATTGCACTAATAGGTTTTATTATCTTTTTCCTCCCAACAGTCCCATCACAACTGTAAAAATGGACATTGATAATTCTAAAGTTTTCATAACATCCATTCATATATGATATAGATAAAATATTTCCACTGAGTTGTGTTTCTGACGTATTTACAGCACTACTACAAAAAAAGGACTGTTCATAATTAACCACTGGGGGAAGGTAAGAATTTGCGAAAAATTCTTGCGTAAAATTGCATGCCCCCCTTAAAGTTGTGTGAGAAATTTCTTGGGAGAGATTTAACACCAAAAATAATGCCTAAAATGTGTCCAAGTCTAAAGGAAAAACCTCTGGGCTGGTATAACCTGGGTTATATAGCATACCACATTAAAATTGTAATATTTATTTAATAGTATGGTGGTATAGGCATAATATTAAGTATGCCCCGTTTCCTGGTGAAAGTATTGGGTCTGTGTGAAATATTTCGACTCTATTATAGTATTGGAGGGTAATGCAAATTCATCCTTTATGCACCCCCCTACCCAAAAAATGTTTGCCCCCCCCCCCCATATTAATATTAACATCTGTTCCGCCGCGCCTGCGACAATGAATGTAAAATATAATATATTTTTGTAGCATATGTATATTTATCTTTTCAAACCAACAGTGGCCGAGAGAACTCTTAAATACAAAAGAAGGTGCCCCTCTTTCTAAAACACTGCCCTTTGATCTCTGTCCTTCTGAAGCTACATATAGGCCTATGAGACCCCTCTGTTTTTCAGATGGAAGGCGCGCCGATCAGCTGTCTATGACACTAAACAAATCGATCAGCGAATAGTTACAACTTTAAAATATTATTTATCTTTCTACTGCAATCATGATGCTACTAAATTAGCCTAGCACTACTTTAATTGTATTATGTTAGGCACTCAAGTCTTGTAGTAACTTTTTAATCAAACATTAAACCCATAAATTTTACGAAGGTATGATTCGACTTGTTTTACCTATTAATAGCTGGTTCAAAGGAAAGATCAACCAGCTGATGATGGAATAATTGGTGATATTGATTAGAAATATTGTTGCATGATGTTCCTAGTTATTTATGTTTTATCATATAAATAAGTCATTGGGATATGTTAGTAAGATATACATGCACTGAAATGTAGGCCTAGGCCTACGCTCAGACTGACCGATGTCATGCAGCAGACGTCCTAATGTAGGCTTTCATCTTTGGCGGGAACCTCAATATGCAAATGAGCTTGACCTCTTTGTTAAGATGATGTCACAGGAAAGACACACAGACAATCAACCCCATCAGTTATGGATGACGAGCAGATATTTCTGACTTTGTTTATACTTTAATCGGGACCTAATAAAGGCTAGTTTGCTTCTCAACTAACTTTTAAACATGACAGAAAGCTTCCCAAAGCAGCAGCGGAACCGGCAAAAAGGAAAACTTGTAAGCTTTTTACGATTTTCATTCCTTTTTTTCAAAAAGAAGTGTGGGAAGTTCATCGAAAGATCGGCATCAGCGAAAAGCTTTTTTTATTCTTTTTCAAATGGGATGTCAGTCATCGCGCTAGGGTGTATATTAAAAAAAATATGATCTGAAAACTGATTTTAGGTAAGGGTTTTCTCAAGTTTTTAGGTTGCGTCGATCAGTACCGATCTATAGTGTCCAAGTTTTCTGGGCCTTAGAGTCTCGGCCATAGCATCATTGGGCCCTAACGTCTGGAGCCATGACATTACCCCTTTCCCTCTAATAAAACTTATATACATGCTGGATCAATCAGTCGCTAGAAATTGACACCCCTTGCAATGATATTATGTCATATGTGAGGTACACGTAATGGCATCATATTTAATGTATGCCATCAAAAATTGATCCCCCACACTTGTATGGCATCATTGATTCATAACATTGGTATTTATTTAAACGTATTCATCATACATGATGTATACATATATGATATGATATTGTATATATAGCATCTAAGATTGACGCCCTCACAGTACTCGAAGTAAGGAGCAGGTCCTTAGGAATACATACATACCATTAATACGTTTATACGATCAGAATTGACAAAGATATGACATACAAAATAACGAGAATAATAACTTATATCAGATTCGAATAACATAGGTCCCTGATATATTATTTATAATAATGTTACCTTCAAAGAATCAGTGGCCATAAGTAGCTATGTAGATAGGCATAGAGCAAGTAAACTACTAAAAAAAAAAGAAAAAAAGTGAACTATAAATTCTCTCTTTCGCACTATGTCAAGCTTATATACATCATCTGTTTAAGAAATGCTCTTATGTGCTGTAAATTAACACACTGTTGAGATATACAAACAACTCATCTCGGTAGTTACCCTTGATATACTGAACTGTGTATATATCTGTCACTATAAATTGTTCATATTGTTCATTTGTCAGAAAGTACATGATATGTTGTCAACTTGGTAGAGGTTCCTCTCGGCTGATAACCAACCCCACCATACTCCCTCTCCCAAAACAGATAATGCAACACCACTAGTCTGTAACCCTCACTCCCATTTCATCCCATCTAAATTAACTCATCTTACTTTGCCAAGTTTTCATCCATCGACTTAGTATTGTATAACGGTCATAAACCGAAGGTACTTTTGAAATAAGACAATTCATTGCATATACATAAATTTACGTTCTCCTTGTACATAATAGATAATTGATTGATGGCATCAGGTCGGTACGAAAATCACCTGAATTTGTGAGACTGTACACTGATGTTCCTGAATAAAAGACTTTAAAAACGTGAAAAAAAAATATAGATCAATTCTTTCTGCAAACCAAAGCCTGGCACTGACAGGGTTGAAGGGATGGGTTCCATTGGGTGGTGCGCACCACACAACACAGTGGAGCGGAAAGGCAATAGGTACAAACCTTCTGACTCCATTTTAGCGGAGAAAGGCATGTGGATAGAAAAGGTGTGGGGGAAACGCACTGGTGGAAAAAGGTACACAACCCTCTGGACTTAGTTCTCTCTATATTTGCCAAGAATATCTAGAACGCATTTCTACCTCTTGTAATCTCTACCAGCTATATTCAGTATTGCTAGTGTAACCATAATGTTCTGGGAACATGGGCCTTAGTGCCCGTGGTACTGTATATTCTACCAAATATTTGTGTTGATCGTATTTCCATACATATACTGTGTGACACCAAATACGTGTCTACTGAACAAAAAATGAATATATTATATATATGACCCATTCTCATTGGTCAATAACTTTATATATTCTGATCTTAAAGACAAATGAACTAACCAGATACAACCGTCTTGACATGAGCATCAATAAAATACATACTTTTGTGACTATGATGTTTATTATTTTTTTTACATTATATATTATCAAGGAATCAGGGAAATGACCCAAAATTACTCACTACCCAACTCATAGTTATATTGCAACAAAATCTAATTGAATCGATATACATACATAAATTCATGCCATAGAATGGGGGATGAACTATGAACCGAAAATGATGTACTTCTGCATAATGTTTATGAAAGTTAACTCATGGAAGTTAAATAATTGTCCAGATTATACCATGATTGTTGTCATTAAAGTGTGTGTTTGTGTTGCCGAAGTGTATGCATTCTACCTCATTATTTCTTTGGGACTTTTAGAATATAATTTTTAATTTATCTTATAACCATTATTTCATTTAAATGTATTGGCAGAGTAACTCATTTTATTTCAATATTTGTCATTATTTTATTTCATTAATATTAGAATAAGTTAGTTCTACTCAAAATAATAATTCAGTAGAAAATGTTCTCTTACAGGAATGAGGGTTGTGGGTTGGGGTGGGGGTGGGGGGTCGGGGTGGGGGGCTTAAAATTCAAATTCAAACAAATCTTTATTGTCGTTGGTATTACAATGGTCTTCCAATCAGGAGAGACTCTGCCCCAAAAAAGCCCTGTTACAAGAGTTACAATCTCAGCAGAAGTTAGCTCTGCGAATAATATTTAATAAACCCAAATACGAAAATGTAGACCATGAACATCAAAATTTAAATATCTGGCCTCTACAAACACGTAGATACACACACATCCTAAACATAGCATATTACCTGGCACAGGATGAAGATAACTTTGACACATAGGGACTACCAACCCGGAGTCACGCTAAAGGGATAAGAAATCTAACCGTATTAAGCTCAAAATTAACTAAGATCATTAATTCAATAGTAAGATAAGATAAGATAATTCTTTATTTGCCATAACAAAGAGGTTGTGTTCTTCTCACGAGGAGGTTTTCCGAACATGCCTTTCTTGATTACCTTCTTCCTGGTTACATTTGACTAAGCTACATTTATAATTAAACACTACAAGTATTAAAGCAGATAGAAAACAAGTTGTTAATTACTCAATCAAGAATCGGCATTTGTATATAACAGAATTTTGAATTTTTGTTGTTCTGGGGATAATCGTCTTTAAGTTTCTGCGGCCCTTTGCATGACTCCTGGTCCAAATTTCTCACATATATCATATTCTCACTGTAATTAACCATTACTACATTCATGTACTGAAAGTAGTTACTACTTAGTCCAACAGTCTAGTTTATCTGCAACTCAACTCTAAGTTCTAAAAAGATTGGCAATCATCAGAATGTCAGAGATGAACAACCACTTGTAACAACATCAGCAATAAAGATTTTTTTAATTAAATTAAATTGAATCACTGTCACTTCGAATCCTTGCTTGACCTTACAGACAATGTTTAAACTTAAAGCTAACATACATATTAAGTTGAGATGATTTGGATAAATACATCAAAGACAAAAAATGAGGTAATTAGAACAAAGAACGAAAATTAGAACAAGGATATTAAAGACTGATTGTCTAACATGGATGTTTCAGATACACACATCGTTGTTTAACATAGATGTGAGGATATACACAACATAGTTTATATATAAAATACAGGCCTTCAAGAAGGACATATCTAGTTCGGGGCAGGTAGATAAATACAATAGAGAAAGACGAGCATTATTTTACCAGGAGTATGCCCCTAGACTCCCTAGCTCCCTAGCTTCCTAGCTTTCCTTTTCATGATTGTTTGCTTTAAACATATATGTTAGTTATATGTTGGCAGCCATTCAAGAATTTATAATTCATTTTAAAGACTCTTCATACAAAAGTATGGATTCATAAACAGGAGTATAACATAACCATTTTAATCTAAAATAATTATAGTCCGGCCTCCCCCTTCTCAATTCCATGCCCACCTTCCCTCCATGGCTTCGTGACATGGAGTTGCCCCCCCCCCCCCCCGCCCCCAATGGAGGATAGCTTCCTACACTCTATACGCAACCTGTAGGCAGTAAACATCAAGCCCTCTAACTTTAAGGCTATGGCACGCTGCTGCCTACAGGACGAGTATAGAGTATACGTAGCCCTAACTTCCCTTCCCCTTGCAATATATTCTCTACATATAGTACATATGTGAGACACTGGGTGGCTCCACCGCTGCTCCTCCTCCACTGCCTGCACAGCCAGTCAGTGAGTCGTCCACCAGCTGACTACAAGCGGTTGAAAGAGAGGACAGAGGGGGGGGGGGGGGGAGAGGAGATAATACATGGGAGAGGGAGGAGGGAGAGGATAGAAATGAGAGAGAGGAAAGTGAGGGAGCGAGAGAAAAGAGGGAGAGCAGAGAGAGGGAGAGGGAGGGAGAGAGGAATAATGGAGGAAAGAGGAGAGAGGGGAGAGGAAAGAGCAGAGAGAGAGGAGAGAGGAGAGAGAGGAGAGAGAGGAGAGAGGGGAGAGAAAGGAGATAGAGGAGAGAGGGGAGAGAGGGGAGAGAGGGGAGAGAGGAGAGAGGAGAGAGGAGAGAGAGGAGAGAGAGGGAGAGAATGGAGAGAGAGCAGAGAGAGCAGAGAGAGCAGAGAGAGCAGAGGGAGAGAGGGAGAGGAGAGAGGCAGGATAGAGAGGGAGAGGAGAGAGAGCAGAGAGCAGAGGGAGGAGAGAATGGAGACAGGAGGAATTGATAGAGAGAGTAATTTCCATGAATCCCAAAAGTTAATTAATACAAGAAAGTATTCACATGGTTCAAATAATCAGACAGGAATTAGTGCAGTAATAAAAGGCTCATGTTATAGGGTGAAGTCGCCAGAAAATGTACAATTCGGCTTCACCTATCATCTCAAATAACCTAAAATTAACAAGAATAAAGTTCAAAATACAGTTGAACCTAACCAAACAGATTGCTAGAATCGATGCAATGCCAAATATACTGGAATTTATCCAGTATTGACCAAATTGTAGCCTGATTTAGCACAATATTTTAAATGTGTAGAGCTGCCAATTTTACATTTTCTGAAAATCTGACCCAACAACATATAGGTGGCATATAAACCTGTGAGACATGGAGTGGTAGCGGCAGACAAAGAGGGTCAAGCATGTGTTATCTGACATATACAAACAGAGCCTCCATGAGAGGGCTAGATGGTCGCACATACACAGTATTAGTGCATGTGATATCTAAGACGTGATCGAGATAGCTTTCGGAAAGGTTTAATTTTGTGGATACCTAACAAAATAAATGCTTTCACCTCAGGAATTTCCAGTAATCATTGGTCATGTTTCTTAAAATGATTGGCAGAGATACATCATAACATCATAACTGGAGGATTTCTAGTCACACTGGTTTATATGCCACATTATAACATGGGCCTTATGTTACCTGCACTTATTGTCTGATTATATGAACCGTGCAATTAATTTCTAATAGAATTGTGGTCGGATTGATGAGAGGTAACTCAAGGATTTCACACGGATGGGTTGGACCTTTAAAAGCTGTACAATTGGCGTCACAACACATTCAGTAAATTAGGCCAAATTAGGCACTATAATGATAGATATATCTATCATTATAGTGCCTAATTATTATATGTTATATAATTATATGTTATATAATTATATGTTATATAACATATAATGCCTCCCCTTGCATCTTCCCAATGCCCCTGAGGACGACAAATGTCAATGGGTTGACCCTTGGGACTCCAACATGAAATCATTAAGTTTGATGTTCAAGTCGGATTCCCTACTTATTTAAATCTCTACTTATACAAATTATAAAATAAATGATACTACAGGTTGTCATTAATGCAGTCACATCATAAACAATATGTGTTGATATGTTCTGCAAGGCTATCTAGCCAAGTGTACTTTATATTATTCTATTCTCCTTTATTCTATTGTGTGGTATGTGTAAGACATAATTAATTATTTAGATGTAGAAGGGCCCCCCGTCCAAAAACTATCTTTGACAGAGGCGAGTGTCCTATCTTCATATAGACATCATGTACCACAAAATAAAAATAAAGTTTCAATATATGTTTATTTATGTCACCAGTAACCTATATATGGCCAGCCTCTGTTGGTCAGCTTGGGGCACCCTAACCTTTTTAAGTTTAAGATGGCGCAGATCGCTAAGGTCGTTGGCTGATACTGGGAAATGAGCCGCCCAAAATCTGTGTGATTAAGACTATTATCGGAAAATCAGACAACACGGACAGTTCAATCAACCTAATGTGCAAACCCTGGACTATTTAGTGAATGATTACAAAACCCAAGGAAGTGCTTAGAAAGGATTACAAAACTTACGTATCGGCAGTGTAGCTATTATCGCCCAATGGAGTCCGATGACTCGGTAACACCGGTAACACACACACAGCTAGCTCTACGTAGTGGGAAAATCCTTACAGACACACAAATATCAGTGAAATCAAAGTCTAAAGACAGAAAAGGGTCTAAACAACTAGTAGAGTGCATCAAAGGTCCAGAAACAATGTCAGAGAATGTAGATATATCCAGTCAGATAGACTCGGTAACGGATGCATGTCCGGATGCCCAAACAATCAATAGTCCGACAAGGCAAGAAGGAAACGGTGCCGTTTCAGAAAAAGATCTGACTGGAGATCAGACGCATGAGGATGAAATAGGATCAGCACAAATAAACGCTGTAGTTGAGTCAATAAATGTAGATAATACACAGGATCCTAACCATAAATCACCAATTAAATTATCAGTTGACAAAACACCAAAACACGAGCCTCCATCAAATGAAATGGCCGCCAGTAGTCTGAAACCACCAGAGAAACAAGAGCTCACTATGGACTCGATAAAACTATACTTTAGTGGTATATTCGAAAGTCTAAAGACACATAATGAACAGATACAGGCAACACATACGGCTTCAATCGAAGCTAAAATCAAAGCATCAAAGGATGAATTACTGAGAAAACAAATTGAATATGATGAGAGACTAGAAAAAGTAGAGTCTTCCCTAGGTGATGCAATAGGGAAAGAACCCTCGCTAGCAGAAGCAATAAAGATTCAGGTGGAGGAAAACGTGACAACTAAATTGCAAGATGTTGATAGAGATTTAGCACTGAGAGACGCGGGACATACTAAATTACTAACGACATTAAGAGCAGAAATAAAAAAGGTTGAAGACGCGCAAGATATGACTGAAGCCTTAGCAAGAATCGGAGAGCTTGAAAATCATCGAATTGAAACAATAAATCAAGTAACACATGCACACAAAACGAACGAAAAGTTGACCATACAACTGAATTGAGCAAAAGAAAAAATTGAAATATTGGAAGAAAGAAGCAGAAAACTAAACCTGGTTATAGTGGGAGTACCAGAAGAATTACACGAAAATCTGCATGATAAAATGTATAACTTGATCAATCCAGTAATACCAGAAATAGACACCACTGATTTTGATGCGATATATAGGCGCGGCAAATTCAACAAGAAGAAACGCAGGCCGATCATGCTAACGCTCTCGAATTTGCAAACAAAGGATCAAATTCTTCAACAAGCGCCAGCGATAAAAAATCATTGCAAAAATGATAAGCTCTGGATCAATAGGGATATCCCCGTCGAAATGCAGCAAAAAAATGCAACAGTAAGAAAATGTGGGAAATTACTAGAGAAATACGATACAACTGACACCCCCAAGATTAAAGCAAATCACATCATCTACAAAGGCGAGAAATATTATCATAATGACCTTGACCTTTTGCCCGAGGGCTGCAAACCTGAAAATACGAAAACACAAATTTTCGGCACACAAAATGCAATTGGGTTCCAGGGAGACAAAGTGTATTTGTCGAATTTTTACCAAAGGCAATTCTGGTACAAAGGAAATCAATTTAGCTCATCAGAACAAGCCTTCCAATATGAGAAGGCTATGAGCAATAAAAATCCCCAGAATACGAAACTAGCCAAACAAATCTCCCTTGAGGACAATCCATATGAAATCAAAACCCTTTCGAGCAAGATCGTACCGGCGAGTGACTGGACAGGACAAGAAGCTGACATTCTCAAAGGTATCGTAAAACATAAGTTTCACCAACACCAAGATCTAAAAACCAAACTTATGAATTGCCAACAAGACACATTTTATGAAATGACAATGGATAGAAAATGGGGGACAGGATTTCGCTTGAATGATACTAAATTTCAACCCGAACGTATACAAGGAAACCTATTCGGAGCCATACTCGGGGAGTTGAAACAAGAGTTCATTAACGAGGCATAACAATAACAACATAGTTAGGGTCAGGGAGCCGGTGGGGCTATGGTCTGTTATACCTATCATTGAACACAGTATATTTACAGAACAGCTGAGCGCGGTCTTGCATAGTGGGTCTATAGTCTGTTATGTCTGACATTGTTTACTATATATTTTCAGAACAAGAAAAGTATGGAGCGGGTTTTCGTAATAGGTGACTTGAGAGTCAGACACCCACGACCATACCTAGCTCCATTGATGTCACCAACACAGTATAATAACGTATCGGTATATGCATACTCCGGGGCTTCAATGAAGCTTTCGGCCAGTTTAGCATACGATAGAATCAACCACCTTCGCCCAGAAATAATAATCTATGAGTCAGGCCTCTGTACACTGACTAAGAAATACAAGGGCCAAGTTGAATTGGTATGGCCGTCAGTAAGGGAGTCAGTGATTAAATATCAAGAGCATATGGAGTATGTCGACGCCATAACAAACCAAGCGATGTACCCAAGAGAAGCAACGATAATCTACTCGACAGTGATTGGGATGAACCTGGCGATATACAATGGGCAAGAACACAACGATAAACAAGATCTACTAAATGAGATAATTGGAAAAGTCAACACAGCCATAATAACAAAGAACTCATCACGAGGCCTTCCCACTCCATATTTGCACGATCATGTTCACCACAATTGTAAACGAACGCATAAACATTATTACAATAGACTGACGAGCGATGCCTGCCACCTCAAGCCTCATGGCCTTAATCACTGGGCAAAACAAACCGCCAAAACCTTGGACAAATTGAGGGTCTAAAACAAGAAACCGCAAGTAGAAATCTATATTTTCTTTAAAAACCCCAAACATATACCCATGTTGGCGTGAGGTGACAGGTATACAGGTATATTTACACAGGTATAATTATAGAGTATAACAAAAAGTAAATATGGCTTAAAATGTTTTAAGGATATACCTTATCAGTAAAATAAGGAACTGTGATGATGGGGGTACATGAACGGGCCCCACTTGTTTTGTCCTGATCCGTTCCGTTCTGTTCTGTTCGGTATTGTGTAAAATGCTCTTCTATGTTCAGAGTATCTAGGAGGGACAAAAAGACTTATGAGTCATAAATTATGAGTCAGTAAAGTAAGAAACTGTGATGATGGGGGTACATGAACGGGCCCCACTTGTTTAGTTCTGTTCTGTTCTGTTCTGTTCTGTTCTGTTCGGTTTTGTGCAAAATACTTCTCCATGTATCCTGAGTATCCAGGAGGGGAAAAAAGAGTTATGTGTAAAACTAGCTCTAAGTGATATCAGTTAATACCAGGTAGAAAAGTTTGCATAATAAAAAATTGCAATACTCACAACATCAAATGAAAGTTTTGAAATGAATATTAACGGGGTGGTGCAGCTCATGCCCCATAGAATATCGGCTGAACTATATCAGCGAGCCAGAAAAAGAATGAAGAGAATGTGGAGTTGTCTCTCTTAGAAACAGAAGAGTTCAACGAAACAAAAGGCTTGAAAATAATAGGTCTGAATGTACGTAGCTTACTAAATAAAATTGAAGAAATTGAAATATTAGTTAATAAACTACCAATAAATATATTGTGTCTGACGGAAACATGGCTAGATAATAAGGTTTATGAAAACATGATTGAGCTGAAGGAATATAACTGCCAAAGACAAGACAGGATGACGGACAAGAAAACAGGGGGTGGCTTAATAACTTATGTCTCAAAAAATTTAAAGATACAAACACCCAACCCTGAAATGCAAATATGTACGAAAGACATAGAAATACAAACAACTAGGGTAATACAAAACAAAATAAAAGCCATCTCCATTTTGAACGTCTATAGAGCTCCTGACGGGTGTCTGGCAGAGGCTATGAAATCTTTAAATACAATATTGGATTTGCTACCAAAAAATGAAGAAATTACAATAATAGGAGATTTTAATGTAGATTATACCAGATCATCAACAAGCAAAGCCCAGTTGCAAGCGATTGAATACAATACTTCATTAAGACAAATAATAAGCCTCCCAACAAGAGTAACATCGAATACACAGACAATTATAGATCTGATCTTCACAAACACAAAATTTTTAAAAATGTGTGGGACACTCAATGTGAACATAAGTGATCACAAACCGATTTATCTAATAATAAAGAAAGAAAAGGAGCAATATAATCATATTAGTTTTAAATGTCGCTCATACAAAAGATTAAATGAAGAAGTATTGAAAGAAAAATTGCTATCACGAGACTGGGAAAAGCTTTTTGAATCAGGTGAACCGGATATGTGCTGGGACAATATGCTAAACATAATTATAAAAGAGGTGGATAATATGTGTCCAATACGCGAGATGAAAAATGTAAAGGCGAGGAAATCATGGATAACTGGAGATATACTAGATTTAATGAAAGAAAGAGATAGGCTCTTTAGAGCAGCAAAAAAATACAATAACTTAAAACTACTAGAGCAAGCCAAGAAACTGAGGAGAAGAGTAAATCATCAGGCAAGGAATTTAAAAAACAACTTTATACGGGAAGAATAAGAAGAAAATAAGAGTGATCCAAAAAAATTTTGGAAAACCCTTAACCCATTAATAGGTAATACAAAACAACACCAGAATAAAAAATTAACACTAAGTAAGAATGAACAACCGATACCTCTAGAGAAAATCCCAGACGAATTTAATGATTTTTTCGCCTCAGTAGGGAACAACCTCGCAAAGAAAATATCTCCTCCAAGCCAGGAAGATACAGAATTATATAATGAAAATCCCATCGACCAGGTAAATAATAATGGAACTCATGAAAATTTCAACCAGTAACACCAAAGGAAATAATAGAGACCATTAAAGGTATCCCATCATCAAAATCATCAGGATTTGATAATTTACCAGCCTGGCTTTTAAAGCAGATTTTAATTATATTGGCCCATCAAATGGCTAGATTAATAAATATGACATACGAAACAAGTAAAATCCCCCCAAAATGGAAAGAGTCAAAGGTAACGCCACTATATAAGGCAGGTCCCAGCACAGATCCAAGTAATTATAGACCAGTATCATCCATATCCCTCCCTGCAAAACTACTCGAGAAAACGATGCACAAACAGTTAATGATGTATTTAGAGAACAATGGTCTATTATATGAATATCAATATGGATTTAGAAAAGATCGCTCAACAAAAGATGCCCTAGTCAATTATTTATTAGAAATATATTCATATATGAATGATGATTTGACTACAAGGGCAGCCTACCTTGACTTCAGAAAAGCTTTCGACACCGTAAATCATAATAGACTATTAGAAAAAGTGGAACAAATTGGAATAAAAAATAAAGAACTAAATTGGATAAAAAATTACCTATCAGAAAGATATCAAAAAGTTGAGGCAAACAAATTAATGTCCAACTAAAATCGAATAACTTGTGGAGTCCCACAAGGAACAACTTTAGGCCCACTATTATTCAGCATATATATTAATGACATACCCAAATTCATAAAAAAATCCACCATTCAATTATTTGCAGACGATACCATCATATTTGTCTCAGGCACGAATGTCCTAGAAGCTACAAAACTGCTTCAACAGGACTTACATGCCATGACATATTGGTGTAAAGTTAATAAGATATCACTGAATTTAGACAAATCAAAAATACAAACATTTCTTCCAAAACAAACGCTGACATCGAGGTGGGCAAATGAGCAACAATATGATATAAACGAGAATATATTGAGACTGGATGGGACTGCATTAGAGGATGTAGAATCTTACAAATATTTAGGAGTCGAAATAGATAGAAACCTGAAATTTAAAACAGTAATTAATAAACTAACAAACTCAATGAATTATAAATGTTGGCAAATCTCAAAATTACGTGGTAAAATATCGAAAGAAACACTACTGTTAATTTATAAAGTGATGGTCTTACCACTGATAGATCAAACTGATCTTTTTCACGACTCTCATACAACCAATAGTACAAATAGATTACAAATAATACAAAATAAAATACTGAGAAAAATCTATGGACTCCCATCCAGAACAAATGTAGATAACATCCATATAGATAAAAACATATTGACATTGAAGCATAGGAGACGGTTGCATCTGTTGCAGGTGGGCTACCGTCTTGCAAGAGATCCAAAAAGAATAGACATTAGAAATTTGAACACTCGAAATTTTGCAACAGGACGTAAACCCATGAAACAAATTATTCCAAAAAATGAGCAGCTGCGAAAATCAATACTTCATAGAATACCATTTACATGGAATATGTTGCAGACGGAAGCCCATGGGATAAAGGATACAAATACTTTTAAAACGGTAGCAAAAAACACCTTAATATGGACGGACCAATATTTTATTGATTAATAGACTAAGACATGTGCAAAGAAATTACTTCAGACTATTATTATCATAAATTCAAGCTACTTTCAGAGAATTATAAGTATAATAATGATCTACTGCGCTAGAGAATTATTATATAACAAATGTATATTAAAATTTACTCAAAAGACAACATCCCACTTTCGTCTATGACGACTGGGGAATTGTACGTTGGAAAAAACAGCTTGTAAATCGACAGGGAGCTTGTAAACCTCCCAAATGCCGGAGATAAGTTCCCTGATAGTGATATGATCAAAAATAAAAGTTTCTTGAATCTTAAAATCTTAAACCTAGCAGTGGTCAAGCCATGGGTCAATCACCCTATAGACTGCTGCCCGTCTCATCACATTTATGCTCTACAACTAGTGAATTGAATGTTTTTACTAAAAACAAATAATTATAGATACAGTCAACCACACAAGTTGCCAAGAGACTGACCCCCTTTGTTAGAGTTGTTATGTATTATAGTTCTGTTTAATTAGTTTCAACTATTTATCTTTTATAATATATGGCCTTCTATTCGAGTTTGGATATTTATATTTAATAGAATAGAATAGACTGTATCATTGATGATTTTAGAAAGCTCTATGGCCTCTGAATTTTTCTAAAATCGTATTCCGTTTGTTTATATTATTCTGTGTCAAATACCTATACAGGTCAGATTCTCAGAAAATGTACAATTAGTCTTCACCAATCGTCTGGAATAACCCATATTTAAGACATACATGAGCTTCAAAATGTTGTAAAAGTTTAACATAACAGAACTAATACTTTAAATCAATGTGATACCAAATATACTCAGTATTCATCATTTTTCAGCCTAATCGAGCAGAATTTAATGGATGTAATCAATCATGAATCAATGTTATAAATAGGTTTGCTTGTTCAAACGATGAATTTGAGTTAAACTATTTACTTTGTTCTTGCAAGGGTGATGTCCAGTATCTCCTGGTACTTTACGTCAATCAGAGTCTATTTCCTGACACTGAGAAGGTGCCGCGAGAAATATAGGAGTTATTCCTTCTCACTGAATATAGGAGTTCAGTATATAGTAGGTCAGGCAAACTAAGCGAGTACTAAGCATTGAGGGATATAATATGTGTTATTCCTCTTCAGACATGCGCTTGTATTGAGGAATAAACACGTTATTCCTTGGTCTGATGTACTAAGCAAGAACTAAGCCTGTGTAAGAAAGATATGTGTAATTATTTACACACATGTACCAAGCTGTTGTGGAGGAATATGTGTAATTCCTGGATCAGACGTACTGCATAATTATGTGTTGAATTTACCTGGAGACTTTGAATGTTTAGTTAATCACGTGATCTGATGAACTTTGACAAGGTCTTGTTATCTTGTCCTATCTTGAAACATGATAACCAACATGTACCAAGATATATATGTCACACTTGTAGTTACAGGGCCAGATATAATTGTATAGCGGGAATATTGACATTAAACTTCATCATAATAAATTCATTCATTACGTTTTGTATTGTTGAAAACACAATCATTGAAACACACCTGCAACAAGAATTTCATTAAATGGTTACTTGCCTGAATGAAGTAATGTTTCCATGACAGTTAAAGGACTAATAGAGCAGGTATTTAGGAAATAAGTTTGACTTTATTTATATTAAGGCAATTCATGGAAACCTACAAAGGACATAATTATAGAGGTCATACCTAGGATATATATATAGAGGGGATTTCTTTTGGAAACGTTTTTATTCAAATGGGTGGCAAGACACCTCCCACAAATTAATGATTTTCGTAGGCGTGCTTGACCGTGCAGTTTTACTAATAGTAGGGTGTTCTTATTCTACATATAGTTTCATTTGGTATTTGATGAATACATCAGCTGATACCTATATAAATCATATAACTATCTTGGAACAATAATAAGATCAGAATTTGTTCAACTCATGCGGCTATGATAAATAATGAGATGAGTGAAGATGAAGGGTTACAGTCTGTTTACGCTTCTTTAGTCCATTTTGGGTCAGATTTCGCATGCACTTATTATACTACAGACCGCGTTGGTCTAGTGGCGCCACCTGACGTGTCCATCACGGACTAAAATCAATATACAACTCGGATTTAGCGTTCGAACGGTCTGGACGCCCATAGACGTCCCTCGGCCTTCGGCCTTGGGACGTCTATGGGCGTCCAGACCGTTCGCACGCTAAAATCCTCGTTGTCTATTGCTATAATAGACTATTCCCGTACCTAGTGTTATAATGTTGGGCTTGATGTCCCGCCCCCTTTCTTGGACACATGAGGTATCAACCAATCAGGGCTTACCCACGCCTACCGGTGATGAGCCCTGCACCCTGAATGTATTTACTTGACTCATCAATAAACAGTCTTGAACAGCAGCTGCTCCGAGTCACTCACCCTTTAGAGCTAGTCCCTACCCTTCTCCTACTTTATATCTAACAGCTAACAGCTGTATTGCACTAGGATATATAGAGGAGGTACCTATATATAAGTATATAAAATACAATTATGAATTGATACAATATACTTTACAATTGTTGAATGAGACATATCACACACTAACAATTCGTGCAATATTTCTTTTTAAAAAAATGAATAAATAAATAAATAAATAAATAAATAAATAATGAATAAATAAATAAATGAATAAATAAATAAATGAATAAATAAATAAATGAATAAATAAATAAATGAATAAATAAATAAATGAATGAATGAATGAATGAATAAATAAATAAATAAAAGGGCTAATGTGCCCCAAACGTCGGACCCCAATAAAACACAAACCAACACTGATCTCCCTCTCCTGTCCACCTCCCTTTTGGGCCTAACCCTCGCCATCAATACAATAAATAAATAGATGACAAATCTATCTCTTTCTAAAGGGTAGCTGTAGTAAGGGATTAAACAAACGACATAACATACCCAATTTAATCATGTCCGCATATTCATGTAACTGTTTCATAATAAATAAAAGTATTTCTCAAATCTATTCAATACCTGGTGCCCTGTCCTACTACCTCTGTACAGTTGTATTGGGGGCGGGGGGGGGGCGGGGGGGGAGGTGGGGCGGGGGGAGGGGGCTAGCTGGTAGACACCACCTCTTGTTTACCAGCCTATTACAAGCACAAAATCAACACCATTTCACACACACCTGCGTGCTCTAGACCAGAGTTACGCAAATTATATATGCATAGTTCTAGAACACAAAGAGGGTACAAAAAAACAATTTCACACGTTATTATCATTTATATCTGATATGAATAACTCATAATACTTCATAATTTAAAAAAAAAAAAAATGTTATTGGTCAAAGTTTCATACCATGATAATTCTCATTTGCCAATTGAAAACAATATTCCTAACAATCTCTACTATATTATTACATCTCGATCATCTCAATTACCTTACATTATACTTTATCTTGTTTAATCTGTTATTTTCTACTTATTACATTATGCGATCTTCAACTACAATTTAATATACCTCACCGAGTCGTTTCATACAAAACAATTCCGCTTAATACAATTATTACATGATTACCGGTACAAGTTTTTGTAATTTTTTTGTGGCCTGTTAAAACATATATATGCAAGTTTGCGGATAAAATACAATAGTAACTGCACCTTTATAGTTATAAACTATATCTATTCTAGTTACCCAGCTTCTCGACCTTTTTGGTCTCAATACATTTCTGGTCAGTATTAAGTGTGCTTTCCCATTTCCTCCAACAAGTACCCGCCATGTTTTATTCATGGTTCTAAACCACATCTGCAAACATTAAGTATTCAAGCACCGGAGTTAATGTGACTCCGAGGTTAAGAAATACAAATATGGCGCCCTATGAATGTCAGCGCCACCTGGCTCATTCTAATGGAATCATAATAACTCCGGGTTATTCGCTCACTAGTGGGCAGCACATTTGGGTCAGATCTTCAGAAATGTACCATTGGCAGTTGTACACATTTAGTAGATTCTGCTAAATTATGTTGCAATTCGGTCAGTACTAGGTAAATTCTAATATATTGGGCATTGCATTGATTCTAGCAATCTGTTTGGTTAGGTTGAATTGTATTTTGAACTTTATTTTTGTCTTAAATTTGGGCTATTTGAGAGGATTGGTGAAGGTGAATTGTACATTTTCTGAACATCTGACCCATTTACATGAGGCAGGGAGAGCTTGGTTGACCTACTCCACCTCTCCATCTCTGCCCACCAACACTTAGACCGGCGCAATCTGTCTGGCAAACTTTAACTCAAAGTTATTAGAAGGTGTAACTGTCACAGAGATTATTCCTCTTTCTATAAGTTTCTCTCTTTTAATTCTACATTGTATGACAACTGTTTCAACTGTGATATGGAAATAAAAATCTATTATTATTATTATATTATTATAATATTTGTTTTTATATTTACTTATTTAGCAAGTAAGTGTGAACTTCTAATTTCAGGTCTAAAGCCTTTGTATGTATTCATTAATCCCATTTAATGACATTCCATGCGGCCAAATGTTGTCAAATTGGTGGAATTGGCCAAATACAGATGTATTCATTCACTTGTTATATTTACCTTCTTAGTACAGACACTTGACAAGATCTCTTTATTGATGTTCTGTTTTTAGAGGGTTTAGCACCTATAGAGACTTAGGAATCCATGTGACAATTTTCGGGACATTTTATGAAAGATATCTTTGTGTTTTAAAGGCCTTCATATGGAGAATATTTAGTTATTTTACTGGTTATTACCAATCCAGAAATATTGCAAAATGTTTTTTCAAAATTAAAAATATCAAACTTAAAATATAGAAACACTTCTTAAATGTCCCTAATGTTTACTATCATTGGAATCACGTTGATCTCCTCTTTTCAAATATGGTGATATCTCAGAATCCTTATTTTGCGACTTATGACCCATTTTCCTGAAACCCATCACATACCAACACCCAAAGCCTGTTCTTTCTAACGGTACCTCCGCACATATACGTGAAGCCCCATGTCTATAGGATTACGTTACGGCGCTACGTGAGTGTTACCAGATGAGAGGGATCAGAGCCCATCTGGGTCAGATTTTCAGAAAATGTACATTTGGCAGATCAACACGTTTAGTCAATTCTGCTAAATTAGACCCCAAAATCGTCCCCACTAGGAATATCTTAGTATATTTAGTAGTGCCTTGATGCAAACAATCTGTTAGGTTAGGTTGGACTGTATTTTTAACATGATTTGTGTCTTAAAATTGGGTTATTTGAGAGGATAGGTAAAGGCGAATTGTACATTTTGTGAAGATCTGGCCCATCCACTCTCACCGGGTAACGCTGGCACTGAGTGTGGGCACTAGATCAAAGGCACACATGGGTCAGACTTTCAGAAAATGCACAAAATACAGTTCTACACATCTCTCAAATTCTGCTAAATCAAAGTGAAAAATGATAAAAACTGACTATATCTGAGTGTATTCTGAATAGTATTTATTCAATAAATCTGTTTGGTTGTGTTGGTATTTTGAACATGATTTTCTTAAATTTATCGTCTTAAATTTGGGTTACTTGAGATGATTGGTGACAGCGAATTGTACATTTTCTGAAGATCTGACCCATATGGTACAAGAGGTACAGGACA
The DNA here is from genome assembly GCA_942159475.1 of Sthenelais limicola. Classification (NCBI taxonomy): domain Eukaryota; kingdom Metazoa; phylum Annelida; class Polychaeta; order Phyllodocida; family Sigalionidae; genus Sthenelais; species Sthenelais limicola. The sequence continues at coordinate 128,050,794 of OW804098.1, read as the reverse complement.
CAGGACACTATGAGCAGCTATTATAGGGAAATAGTTCACCGCCCACAGCATTACAGGTTATTATATATTGAATTTGTATTCTGCCTTTAGATATATGTGATGTGTTCCAGGAAAATGAGTCACAAGTTGCAGAATTGATATTTCTCAAAGTGTTTTTTCGCAAGATCTCCTCATTGAAATGTTCTGGAAGGATATATTGTAATATATATTTAATACAATATCCTGAAATTTATTACATGGATTTATTTTTCTATAAGTGAGAAACCGTCTAAAGATCAGAACATTCCAATAAAGAGATCTTGCGAAAAAAACACTTTGAAAAATATCAATTTTGCGACTTGTAACTCATTCTCCTGAAACACATCACATTTCTTGATGAGGGTTATCTATCCGTCATACCAACATCCGATAGAAACGTTGTTATTCTAAATCCCGCACATTAGCAGTAATTGAAAATTGTACGTAACTTTAAAAAGTCCAAGCAATACTTCGCTAGAGATTCGAACACAACCACTCTTACATTACGTTGTAAAATTGACAGAGCAAGTTGTCTAATTTTTAAGTGAAAGTAGTCTCTTTCAGACACACATTCGCCACGCCCCTACCCAAGGCACATCTGTCACATGGTTAACCATTAGCAGTAGTACATCATTGTGCTGATCTGTCACATGTATGTTTAACCATTGGCAGTAGTACATCATTGTGCTGATCTGTCACATGGTTAACCATTAGCAGTAGTACATCATTGTGCTGATCTGTCACATGTATGTTTAACCATTGGCAGTAGTACATCATTGTGCTGATCTGTCACATGTATGTTTAACCATTGGCAGTAGTACATCATTGTGCTGATCTGTCACATGTATGTTTAACCATTGGCAGTAGTACATCATTGTGCTGATCTGTCACATGGTTAACCATTGACAGTAGTACATCATTGTGCTGATCTGTCACATGGTTAACCATTGGCAGTAGTACATCATTGTGCTGATCTGTCACATGTATGTTTAACCATTGGCAGTAGTACATCATTGTGCTGATTTGTCAGAAATTCTGCTGATGTTAATAAGTAGACTTTTCCAATAGTACAGCATTGACCTGTTGTGTCCGGCCATGCACCCACCAACACATTACGGTCAGATTTTCAGAAAATGTACCATTGGCAGCTGTACACTTTTAGTAAATTCCGCTCAATTAAGTTGTAATTTGGTCAATACTAGGTCAATTCGAGTATATTCGGCATTGCATTGACTCTAGCAATCTGTTTGGTTCGGTTGAACTGTATTTAGAACTTTATTTTTATTTGAGAGGATTGGTGAAGGTGAATCGTACATTTTCTGAAGATCTGACCCACTGGCCTGCTGTGTCCGGCCGCCCACTACCCATTAGCTCAGAGCTGCTCCCGAGGCAGGAGATGAGCAGTTGATAAGGAGCAGGTTTATTAGCTCAGGAGCAATAACGTGTACTTATTGCCACCCAGGCCCGCTTTCACTCATTGGGTTTATAGTGGTCACATTCTGGCTTATAGCCTGGGTTAAGTAAAACTGTCATATTCTTTGTTGTTATTGTCACCCATAGTGGGGCAGCTTAAGCACACTTATAGATGAATAGGGCACGGTGTGGACAAAAGTACCACATTTGTGATGTGTTAGGATGTCAGGAAAATGACTCATAAGTCGCAAAAAATAGATTTTGAGATATCATCATATTTGAAAAGATGAGATCAAGCTGATTCCAATGATAGTAAACAGTCTAATAATCTAATAAGTATTCAAAATTTTAATTTTGATATTTTCGTTTTTGAAAAAAAAAGTTTCTAATATTTCTGGGGGTCAATAAACAGTAAAGTAAATAAATGTAGTCCATAAGAGGGCCTTTAAAACGAAAGGATACATTAAATAGATTGTCTTGAAATTTAATACATCGATTGATATACATACAAGTGATAAACCCTCCAAAAATTAGAACATTCCAATAATGTGATCTTGTGGAAAAAACACTTTGAAAAATATCAATTTTGCGACTTGTGACTCATTTTCCTAAAACGGATCACATTTGGCATACAGCTAGGTAGCTTTGGTGGTCCTCTTTCAAGTTAAACCTGTCATATTGTTAGTCGTTAAGCCACAGGGTTACCAGGCATTAGATCACAGAAGCCAAATTTGGCTCACCGCCTACAGTACAAGGGTTACATTTTCAGAAAATGTACAATTGCAGCTGTAAATTCTGCTAAATTAGACTGCAATTTGGTCAATACTAGGTAAATTCGCGCATATTCGGCATTGCATTGACTCTAGCAATCTGTTTGGTTAGGTTGAACTGTATTTAGAACTTTATTTTCGTCTGAAATTTGGGTTATTTCAGAGAATTGGTGAGAAATGAATTGTACATTTTCTGAAAATCCGACCCACAATATATGATGTTGCCGCCTACAGCCTGTAGTAAAGATTATCATGTAAATATCATTAAATCAACATTCACTGATGTAAAGATAGGACAAGAAACTTGGTTCATTTTTATTTTTTTCTATTTTATTTTTAAGACAGTACATCCATTTCATGACCTCGCGGTGAGGCGATTTTATGGCCACCTGCCTTACAAAATATACAATTTTTACATATTCATAATAAATTTGATATCTTATTTCATTTTTACATAAATAGTCACAGGTAGAACTTTATTGTTTTTACAAATAAAGTTGATTAGTCTATTCAGTCATTTTCAGTTGTTTCAGTTTCACCTACAATAAGGCCTTCCCCAGGCAGATGCCTTCATTTCATTGTTGTTTTTTTTGTTTTTTTTAATTATGATTTTATTCAGCTTATCAACAAAACTCTTCCTCACCTCGAGCATATGGGTCAGATTTTCAGAAAATGTACAATTGGCAGCTCCAAATATTTAGTAATTTGCGCTAAATTCTGCTAAAAAATTGATAAATTTTGGTTATATCTGAGTATTTCTGATATCGCATTGACTTATATTATCAGTTCTGTTATGTTAAACTACATTTTGAAGCTAATTTTTGTCTTAAATGTGGATTATTGGAGAGGATTGGTGAACGCGAATTGTACATTTTCTGAAAATCTGACCCACATATATCTAGATCTACATGGCTCGTTTCTTGCTGTTCAAAGTAAAGGATATTAAGACCCAGGTCTCTTGGGTTACGAAAAATACATATTATAATCATACAAATTTTCCAGTAAAGGCTTGTTTCGCCGCTGACTCTTAGAATTTTTAACTTTTTAACAGGAACATAATGTTTTTAGAGATTCATATGTCAGTTCTGACTTAGATCTCCACATGTGGCGTTCAAATCAGCCTTTAGCTTTAGCCATATTTCTTTGGTTTCATTGCTAACATTTTGGATTCTATTTTGATACAATATTATTTTACTCTTTATGGCCAACTCAGATATTATCAGCCTGAATGTTAAAACACCTTCATGGAATAGTTAAACACCTTCATGGAATAGTTAAAACACCTTCATGGAATAGTTAAAACACCTTCATGGAACAGTTAAACACCTTCATGGAATAGTTAAAACACCTTCATGGAATAGTTAAAACACCTTCATGGAACAGTTAAAACACCTTCATGGAATAGTTAAAACACCTTCATGGAATAGTTAAACACCTTCATGGAATAGTTAAAACACCTTCATGGAATAGTTAAAACACCTCCATGGAATAGTTAAACACCTTCATGGAACAGTTAACACACCTTCATGGAATAGTTAAACACCTTCATGGAACAGTTAAAACACCTTCATGGAACAGTTAAAACACCTTCATGGAATAGTTAAACACCTTCATGGAACAGTTAAACACCTTCATGGAACAGTTAAAACACCTTCATGGAATAGTTAAAACACCTTCATGGAATAGTTAAACACCTTCATGGAACAGTTAACACACCTTCATGGAATAGTTAAACACCTTCATGGAACAGTTAAAACACCTTCATGGAATAGTTAAAACACCTGCATGGAACAGTTAAACACCTTCATGGAATAGTTAAAACACCTTCATGGAACAGTTAAAACACCTTCATGGAATAGTTAAAAACACCTTCATGGAATAGTTAAAACACCTTCATGGAACAGTTAAAACACCTTCATGCAATAGTTAAACACCTTCATGGAATAGTTAAACACCTTCATGGAACAGTTAAAACACCTTCATGCAATAGTTAAACACCTTCATGGAATAGTTAAAACACCTTCATGGAACAGTTAAAACACCTTCATGCAATAGTTAAACACCTTCATGGAACAGTTAAACACCTTCATGGAACAGTTAAAACACCTTCATGCAATAGTTAAACACCTTCATGGAACAGTTAAAACACCTTCATGGAATAGTTAAAACACCTGCATGGAACAGTTAAACACCTTCATGGAATAGTTAAAACACCTTCATGGAACAGTTAAAACACCTTCATGGAATAGTTAAAACACCTTCATGGAATAGTTAAACACCTTCATGGAACAGTTAAACACCTTCATGCAATAGTTAAAACACATTCATGGAACAGTTAAAACACCTTCATGCAATAGTTAAAACACCTTCATGGAATAGTTAAACACCTTCATGCAATAGTTAAAACACCTTCATGCAATAGTTAAAACACCTTCATGGAATAGTTAAAACACCTTCATGGAATAGTTAAAACGCCTTCATGGAAAAGTTAAAACACCTTCATGGAATAGTTAAAACACCTTCAGGGAACAGTTAAAACACCTTCATGGAATAGTTAAAACACCTTCATGCAATAGTTAAAACACCTTCATGGAATAGTTAAACACCTTCATGGAATAGTTAAACACCTTCATGGAATAGTTAAACACCTTCATGCAATAGTTAAAACACCTTCATGCAATAGTTAAAACACCTTCATGGAACAGTTAAAACACCTTCATGGAATAGTTAAAACACCTTCATGGAACAGTTAAAACACCTTCATGGAATAGTTAAACACCTTCATGGAACAGTTAAACACCTTCATGGAACAGTTAAAACACCTTCATGGAACAGTTAAAACACCTTCATGGAATAGTTAAAACACCTTCATGGAATAGTTAAAACACCTTCATGGAACAGTTAAAACACCTTCATGGAATAGTTAAACACCTTCATGGAACAGTTAAACACCTTCATGGAACAGTTAAAACACCTTCATGGAACAGTTAAAACACCTTCATGGAATAGTTAAAACACCTTCATGCAATAGTTAAAACACCTTCATGGAACAGTTAAACACCTTCATGCAATAGTTAAACACCTTCATGGAACAGTAAAACACATTCATGGAACAGTTAAACACCTTCATGGAATAGTTAAACACCTTCATGGAATAGTTAAACACCTTCATGGAATAGTTAAAACACCTGCATGGAACAGTTAAAACACCTTCATGGAACAGTTAAAACACCTTCATGGAATAGTTAAAACACCTGCATGGAACAGTTAAAACACCTTCATGGAATAGTTAAAAACACCTTCATGGAATAGTTAAAACACCTGCATGGAACAGTTAAAACACCTTCATGGAATAGTTAAAACACCTGCATGGAATAGTTAAAACACCTTCATGGAATAGTTAAAACACCTTCATGGAATAGTTAAAACACCTTCATGGAATAGTTAAAACACCTTCATGGAACAGTTAAACACCTTCATGGAACAGTTAAACACCTTCATGGAATAGTTAAACACCTTCATGGAATAGTTAAACACCTTCATGCAACAGTTAAACACCTTCATGGAACAGTTAAACACCTTCATGCAATAGTTAAAACACCTTCATGGAATAGTTAAACACCTTCATGGAATAGTTAAACACCTTCATGGAATAGTTAAAACACCTTCATGCAATAGTTAAAACACCTTCATGGAATAGTTAAACACCTTCATGGAACAGTTAAAACACCTTCATGCAATAGTTAAACACCTTCATGGAATAGTTAAACACCTTCATGCAATAGTTAAACACCTTCATGGAATAGTTAAACACCTTCATGGAACAGTTAAAACACCTTCATGGAACAGTTAAACACCTTCATGGAACAGTTAAACACCTTCATGGAATAGTTAAAACACCTTCATGGAATAGTTAAACACCTTCATGGAATAGTTAAACACCTTCATGGAATAGTTAAAACACCTTCATGGAACAGTTAAACACCTTCATGGAACAGTTAAAACACCTTCATGGAATAGTTAAACACCTTCATGGAACAGTTAAAACACCTTCATGCAATAGTTAAAACACCTGCATGGAACAGTTAAACACCTTCATGGAATAGTTAAACACCTTCATGGAACAGTTAAACACCTTCATGCAATAGTTAAAACACCTTCATGGAATAGTTAAACACCTTCATGGAACAGTTAAACACCTTCATGCAATAGTTAAACACCTTCATGGAATAGTTAAAACACCTTCATGGAATAGTTAAACACCTTCATGCAATAGTTAAACACCTTCATGGAATAGTTAAACACCTTCATGGAACAGTTAAACACCTTCATGCAATAGTTAAACACCTTCATGGAATAGTTAAAACACCTTCATGGAATAGTTAAACACCTTCATGCAATAGTTAAACACCTTCATGGAATAGTTAAAACACCTTCATGGAATAGTTAAACACCTTCATGCAATAGTTAAACACCTTCATGGAATAGTTAAACACCTTCATGCAATAGTTAAAACACCTTCATGCAATAGTTAAAACACCTTCATGGAATAGTTAAAACACCTTCATGCAATAGTTAAACACCTTCATGCAATAGTTAAACACCTTCATGCAATAGTTAAAACACCTTCATGGAATAGTTAAACACCTTCATGGAATAGTTAAACACCTTCATGGAACAGTTAAAACACCTTCATGCAATAGTTAAACACCTTCATGCAATAGTTAAACGCCTTCATGGAATAGTTAAAACACATTCATGGAACAGTTAAACACCTTCATGCAATAGTTAAACACCTTCATGCAATAGTTAAACGCCTTCATGGAATAGTTAAAACACATTCATGGAATAGTTAAAACACCTTCATGCAATAGTTAAAACACCTTCATGCAATAGTTAAAACACCTTCATGGAATAGTTAAAACACCTTCATGCAATAGTTAAACACCTTCATGGAACAGTTAAACACCTTCATGCAATAGTTAAACACCTTCATGGAACAGTTAAACACCTTCATGGAACAGTTAAACACCTTCATGCAATAGTTAAAACACCTTCATGGAATAGTTAAAACACCTTCATGGAACAGTTAAACACCTTCATGCAATAGTTAAAACACCTTCATGGAATAGTTAAACACCTTCATGCAATAGTTAAAACACCTTCATGGAATAGTTAAAACACCTTCATGGAATAGTTAAACACCTTCATGGAACAGTTAAAACACCTTCATGCAATAGTTAAAACACCTTCATGGAATAGTTAAAACACCTTCATGCAATAGTTAAAACACCTTCATGGAATAGTTAAACACCTTCATGCAATAGTTAAAACACCTTCATGGAATAGTTAAAACACCTTCATGGAATAGTTAAACACCTTCATGCAATAGTTAAAACACCTTCATGGAATAGTTAAAACACCTTCATGCAATAGTTAAACACCTTCATGCAATAGTTAAACACCTTCATGCAATAGTTAAAACACCTTCATGGAATAGTTAAAACACCTTCATGGAATAGTTAAACACCTTCATGGAATAGTTAAACACCTTCATGCAATAGTTAAACACCTTCATGGAACAGTTAAACACCTTCATGCAATAGTTAAACACCTTCATGGAACAGTTAAACACCTTCATGGAACAGTTAAACACCTTCATGCAATAGTTAAAACACCTTCATGGAATAGTTAAAACACCTTCATGGAACAGTTAAACACCTTCATGGAACAGTTAAACACCTTCATGCAATAGTTAAAACACCTTCATGGAATAGTTAAACACCTTCATGGAATAGTTAAAACACCTTCATGCAATAGTTAAAACACCTTCATGGAACAGTTAAACACCTTCATGGAATAGTTAAAACACCTTCATGGAACAGTTAAACACCTTCATGGAATAGTTAAAACACCTTCATGCAACAGTTAACACACCTTCATGGAACAGTTAAACACCTTCATGGAACAGTTAAACACCTTCATGGAATAGTTAAAACACCTTCATGGAACAGTTAAAACACCTTCATGGAACAGTTAAACACCTTCATGGAACAGTTAACACACCTTCATGGAATAGTTAAACACCTTCATGGAACAGTTAAACACCTTCATGGAATAGTTAAAACACCTTCATGGAATAGTTAAAACACCTTCATGGAACAGTTAAAACACCTTCATGCAATAGTTAAACACCTTCATGGAACAGTTAAACACCTTCATGGAATAGTTAAAACACCTTCATGGAATAGTTAAAACACCTTCATGGAACAGTTAAACACCTTCATGCAATAGTTAAACACCTTCATGGAACAGTAAAACACATTCATGGAACAGTTAAACACCTTCATGGAATAGTTAAAACACCTTCATGGAACAGTTAAACACCTTCATGCAATAGTTAAACACCTTCATGGAATAGTTAAAACACCTTCATGGAATAGTTAAACACCTTCATGGAACAGTTAAACACCTTCATGCAATAGTTAAACACCTTCATGGAACAGTTAAAACACCTTCATGGAATAGTTAAAACACCTTCATGGAATAGTTAAAACACCTTCATGGAACAGTTAAACACCTTCATGCAATAGTTAAACACCTTCATGGAATAGTTAAAACACCTTCATGGAATAGTTAAACACCTTCATGGAACAGTTAAAACACCTTCATGGAATAGTTAAACACCTTCATGGAATAGTTAAAACACCTTCATGGAACAGTTAAACACCTTCATGCAATAGTTAAACACCTTCATGGAACAGTTAACACACCTTCATGGAATAGTTAAACACCTTCATGGAACAGTTAAACACCTTCATGGAATAGTTAAACACCTTCATGGAATAGTTAAAACACCTTCATGCAATAGTTAAAACACCTTCATGGAATAGTTAACACACCTTCATGGAACAGTTAAACACCTTCATGCAATAGTTAAACACCTTCATGGAACAGTTAAACACCTTCATGGAATAGTTAAAACACCTTCATGGAATAGTTAAAACACCTTCATGGAATAGTTAAAACACCTTCATGCAATAGTTAAAACACCTTCATGGAATAGTTAAAACACCTTCATGGAACAGTTAAAACACCTTCATGCAATAGTTAAACACCTTCATGGAACAGTTAAACACCTTCATGGAATAGTTAAAACACCTTCATGGAATAGTTAAAACACCTTCATGGAATAGTTAAAACACCTTCATGGAACAGTTAAAACACCTTCATGGAACAGTTAAACACCTTCATGGAATAGTTAAACACCTTCATGCAATAGTTAAACACCTTCATGGAACAGTTAAACACCTTCATGGAATAGTTAAAACACCTTCATGGAACAGTTAAAACACCTTCATGGAATAGTTAAACACCTTCATGGAATAGTTAAACACCTTCATGGAATAGTTAAAACACCTTCATGGAACAGTTAAAACACCTTCATGGAATAATTAAACGCCTTCATGGAACAGTTAAACACCTTCATGGAATAGTTAAAACACCTTCATGGAATAGTTAAACACCTTCATGGAATAGTTAAAACACCTTCATGGAATAGTTAAAACACCTTCATGGAATAGTTAAACGCCTTCATGGAACAGTTAAACACCTTCATGCAATAGTTAAACACCTTCATGGAACAGTTAAACACCTTCATGGAATAGTTAAAACACCTTCATGGAATAGTTAAAACACCTTCATGGAATAGTTAAAACACCTTCATGGAATAGTTAAACACCTTCATGCAATAGTTAAACACCTTCATGGAACAGTTAAACACCTTCATGGAATAGTTAAAACACCTTCATGGAACAGTTAAAACACCTTCATGGAATAGTTAAACACCTTCATGGAATAGTTAAAACACCTTCATGGAACAGTTAAACACCTTCATGGAACAGTTAAACACCTTCATGGAATAGTTAAAACACCTTCATGCAATAGTTAAACACCTTCATGGAATAGTTAAAACACCTTCATGGAACAGTTAAACACCTTCATGGAATAGTTAAAACACCTTCATGGAACAGTTAAAACACCTTCATGCAATAGTTAAACACCTTCATGCAATAGTTAAACACCTGCATGGAACAGTTAAACACCTTCATGGAACAGTTAAAACACCTTCATGGAATAGTTAAACACCTTCATGCAACAGTTAAACACCTTCATGGAATAGTTAAACACCTTCATGGAATAGTTAAACACCTTCATGGAACAGTTAAACACCTTCATGGAATAGTTAAAACACCTTCATGGAACAGTTAAAACACCTTCATGGAATAGTTAAAACGCCTTCATGGAATAGTTAAAACACCTTCATGGAATAGTTAAAACGCCTTCATGGAATAGTTAAAACGCCTTCATGGAATAGTTAAAACACCTTCATGGAATAGTTAACACACCTTCATGGAATAGTTAAAACGCCTTCATGGAACAGTTAAAACACCTTCATGGAATAGTTAACACACCTTCATGGAATAGTTAAAACGCCTTCATGCAATAGTTAAAACACCTTCATGGAATAGTTAACACACCTTCATGGAATAGTTAAAACGCCTTCATGGAATAGTTAGAACACATTCATGGAATAGTTAAAACACCTTCATGGAATAGTTAACACACCTTCATGGAATAGTTAAAACGCCTTCATGGAATAGTTAGAACACATTCATGGAATAGTTAAAACACCTTCATGGAATAGTTAAAACGCCTTCATGCAATAGTTAACACACCTCCATGGAATAGTTAAAACACCTTCATGGAATAGTTAAAACACCTTCATGGAATAGTTAGAACACCTTCATGCAATAGTTAAAACACCTTCATGGAATAGTTAGAACACCTTCATGGAACAGTTAAACACCTTCATGCAATAGTTAAAACGCCTTCATGCAATAGTTAAAACACCTTCATGGAATAGTTAAAACGCCTTCATGGAATAGTTAAAACACATTCATGGAATAGTTAGAACGCCTTCATGGAATAGTTAAACACCTTCATGGAACAGTTAAACACCTTCATGGAATAGTTTTTGCCTTTGTCATTTCATTGTTTATCATTAACGTGAACTTATTGCCACCAAAAGACTGCATTCACTCATTTGACTTATTGTTCAGATTCTGGCTTATGAGTAAATGAGTTTATAGGTTTTGTGAATTTGGGCTGTAATAATTTTAAATTTCGCCAGCCTTTAACATGACATCTAGTTGATAGTGTTCATATGTCCAAAGGGTTTTCATCATTAGCCATGAAGTGGTTTAGATTTATTATAATGTTTTTGTCTTCTTTTATCTAGGTGTAACAAATTTAGATCTACACTTTGATTTACATCCTGATCTATATTAGATCGTTTAGCTTTTCCAAATATAAGAAAAGTGGTGAATTTTGAAGACTGGAGCTTACAAAGTATTGATTTTGGACCTAAGTCATACAGATATTCCCCCAAATCAAAATGTGGGAGAACAGTCATTTTATACAGTCTTTTTTACTCTTCTCTGTCAGACAGTCTCTCACTTTATGTGATAGTTGTGTATGTACTTTGCTCCTGATGTTTATATTTTCATTGAAGGGGAGGTTTGTATCCATGATTAGACTGAGATATTTATATTCATTTACTAATTGCAGGATATTACCTTCAATTTCAAGTTTCTTTATTTGCTGTCGAGAAATGTATCTCATTGACTTTTGAGGCATTATAGATATTTTATTCGATCTATACCAAACATTAATTCTGTCCAGGTCATGTTGCAGGTTTCCACCACCATGTTTAGGTCATTAATATGAATAGAAAACAAGACCGGCCCCAGTATTGTACCTTGTGGTACACCATATATAATTTTGCCCTCAGTTGATTCCGTTTTTATCTATTTTACCAATTGTTTACGATTAATCAAGTAGTATCTAAAACATATTAATTTGCTGTTAGTAATACCACATTGTTGTGATTTCAGTAATAGCCTATCATGGTTCACAGTGTCAAAAGCTTTTTTGAAGTCTAGGAAGATTGTGTCATATAAAGATTCGTCATTTTCATTGTAATACTTCATTCTTAAGGACAATGTGAGCATGCTGGACTGACATCTCATATGTGATGTGTTTCAGCAAAATTGGTCATAAGTCGCAAAAAATAGATTTTGAGATACCATTATATTTGAAAAGATGAGATCAAGCTGATTCCAACGATAGTAAACAGTCTAATAATCTAATAAGTGTTTCTAGATTTTAAGTTTGATATTTTCGTTTTTGAAAAAAAGTTTCCAATATTTCTAGGGGTCAATAAAGAGTAAAGTAACTAAATGTAGTCCATATGAGGACCTTTAAAACGAAAAGATATATTACATACATTGTCCTGAAATTTGATACATTGATTGATATAACTATAAGTGATAAACTCTCCAAAAATCAGAACATTCCAATAATGTGATCTTGTGAAAAAGACACTGAAAAATATCAATTTTGCAAATTATGACTCATTTTCCTGAAACACATCTCACCTGAAGAAGGGCAAACTAGCCCGAAAGCTTGTGTCAAATAAAATCAATAAGAAACAACAACTTTATTACATCTTGCACCTGAATCATCATTTACCGAACGACCAAGATCGATATACAGCAATAACTCCCCTCTCTACTATTTACATCACAAATGTGCTACATGTATTCATGGGAGCTAAAGCGATACATACCACAAAAATGAGAATATTCCTACAAAGATATCCTATGAAAAGCCAGTTGGAATAATATCAACTTTGCGACTTGTGACTCATTTTGCTGCAACACATCACCTGTGTGTGGCAGGTGAATGTCCTCTATAGGTGAAGGGCCTCATTAGCCCAGTAATACTACTAGTGATGTATGCCTCCATCTATATATATACATACATGGGCCAGATCGTCAGAAAATGTACAATTCACCTTCACCAATTCCCTCAAATAACCCGAGTTTAAGACAAAATCAGGTTAGAAAACAATTCACCATAACCAGACAGATTTATTGAATGAATACAATACAGAATATACTCAGATGTACTCAGTATTTATCATTTTTCACTCTAATTTAGCAGAATTTGAGAGATGTGTGGAGCTGTAAATTGTACATTCTGTGAATATCTGACCCATATAATAATGGAGTATCATTGAGCAGCTCAGATTGATGCACACATCACTGTCTGGTTGTTAGCCTGAGTGGAACCAAAATGTTAATGGGTCAGATTTTCAGAAAATGTACAATTCAACGTCAATCTTCTCAAATAACCCAAATTTCAGACAAAAATACAGTTCAAAATACAGTTCAACCTAACAACACAGATTGCTAGAATCAATGCAATGCCAAATATACTCGAATTTACCAAGTATTGGCCAAATTGCAGTCTAATTTAGCGGAATTTACTAAATGTGTACAGCTGCCAATTGTACATTTTCTGAAAATCTGACCCGAATATGGTTGTCTGATGAGGCATTATATCTAAAACTAGAAAGAACCCCTGGTCAGGGACCTGGCCGGAGTCATTGCACTAAATAAGGCCCATGACATGGACACTCATAGAAATATAAAATCCTACCCTTTTAATCTCGAATTTGTAAGTTATAATTTGGTATACTTATAATTTTAAAGGCATACTTGAGATTTGAATTGCTTTTTTCAATTGAAATCACTGATGTAACCATGGCAACCAACAAAACATAACTATGCTCCCTTATTTGGTAATGGTGTCATCACTCTGGCCATATTTTTGCCTAAATTTGCCTTTTAACTAGTATTTATTCCAATCAAATTTACATTAGTTTAATTTCATTTCATTTTTTTCAATATCTACAATACATCATGTTATCAATGGAATTTGAACATCAACCTTAGGAAATAATCTGGGAGGTCTATCATTCTCATTAAAGACAAGATGTTTCCTTATCTTTGATATCTCCCCAAACCATGCCAAAATTGGTCATTTTGTTACCTTTTTGATGCTCGACTCCTAATGTTTTTATTCCTTGGGACAATATTGGAATCACACAATTGTAATGTCCGATCGATAACCTTAAGCGACTATGGAAACTTAATCTATCAAATCAAGAACAACAACAACAGGATCTAATGGACCTCGCCAGCTCTCTACTGTTAATATCTCAGGCCAACTCCCGGGTTGTTCACGGCTGTGAAGCAACTTCTTTCATAAGTATAACAAAGGAAGGGTATGCAAACATGATGCACCAACACTTGATGTATATGGGTCAGATCTCCAGAAAATGTACAATTTGCCTTCTCCAATTCTCTCAAATAACACACATTTAAGACAAAACTGAGCTTCAAAATGCAGTTTAACATAACAGAACTGATAGTATAAATCAATGTGATTCCAAAAATACTCCGATATACCTGGTATTTATAATTTTCCTGCCTGATTTAGCAGAATTACCTAAATGTGTAGAGCTGCCAATTGTACACTTTCTGAAAATCTGTCCCATATAAGTCAATAAAGCAGTAAATAGAGAATATAGCAATACATAGCATCAAACATGTGTAAAACATAGACACAAACAACAACAACCTCAGTTGGCCAAACCTTAATCTACAGACATAGCCACGACCAGCGCAACTGGTAATAGACATAAACTCAACAACCCTGGTTGTCGTACCTGACAGCTGCGGGGCCCCGGCTCTGGTTCAGCAAATGCTAATCCAGAGCCGCGCACCACACATGTGATATATCATCAGATGGGAAATTTGTTTATCACAACTTGCAGAGATAAAATTAGTTTTTCATCCATTTTTCATGAAATGAGAGAGATTTGATTGACACAAGGTTCTCATGTTTTTACAATTTTAAAATTGTTCAGAAACAGTTGCCATGGCAACGTGACCATCAAACATAATTTCTAAAAAGTGACAGTTGTACCAAACTGTTCCCCACATTGATAGCTCTGAAAATATATATACTTGTTCAGAACTCGTATACAAAATTTAAAAAGCTATTGGGGTTCACTTGGAGGGATGTCTGGAAACATAATATTTATGGGACTTATTTAGCCCACACTTCCAGGATGATATGAATTTATTATTTTACCATATGTTTTATAAAGGGCCGTTTTAGGCAGCCAGTTGGTAGCATCCCCCTCGTTTGAGTCATCCTCTGAAGGAATGGCATATATGGAGCAAGGAATCAATAGATATTTCATGTAAGGCATTAAATATCATTTAAAGGTCATTT
This sequence comes from Sthenelais limicola, assembly GCA_942159475.1. NCBI lineage: Eukaryota > Metazoa > Annelida > Polychaeta > Phyllodocida > Sigalionidae > Sthenelais > Sthenelais limicola. Next base: position 128,035,384 of record OW804098.1, on the reverse strand, counting down.
AAAAAAGAGGATTTTCCGAAACAGTCAAATGATTGAGAAATATTGCTCAAAGCTAATACACATTTTTATGTGTAATTTTATGTGTAATTCACTTGCAAACGACTGATGTACAGCAGTGATAATGTAGTGTGTGCTTGTCATTTACACAAAGCATGAATTTTATGATTCAATGAATCAATATGGTTAAACATAGCAGGACAGGAATATAGCTGCTGACTACGACATGGGTCAGACTGGGGACCACTACACCCAACTGTCTCTAACTGTGTATACTTGAACACTATTGTATGCATACTTTGTACTCACCAGAGATATCCCATCATGCACTATACCAGAGATATCCCTTCATGCACTATACCAGAGATATCCCGCCATGCACTACACCAGAGATATCCCATCATGCACTACACCAGAGATATCCCATCATGCACTATACCAGAGATATCCCTTCATGCACTACACCAGAGATATCCCATCATGCACTACACCAGAGATATCCCATCATGCACTATACCAGACATATCCCTTCATGCACTACACCAGAGATATCCCATCATGCACTACACCAGAGATACCCCATCATGCACTACACCAGAGATATCCCATCATGCACTACACCAGAGATATCCCACCATGCACTATACCAGAGATATCCCATCATGCACTACACCAGAGATATCCCACCATGTACTATACCAGAGATATCCCATCATGCACTACACCAGAGATATCCCACCATGCACTACACCAGAGATATCCCACCATGCACTACACCAGAGATATCCCATCATGCACTACACCAGAGATATCCCATCATGCACTACACCAGAGATATCCCATCATGCACTACACCAGAGATATCCCATCATGCACTACACCAGCGATATCCCATCATGCACTATACCAGAGAAATCCCATCATGCACTACACCAGAGATATCCCATCATGCACTATACCAGAGATATCCCACCATGCACTACACCAGAGATATCCCATCATTGCTGTAGACAAGATGGTGGCTGTACAAATGCTCTATTGGATGTCCCACACATGAGGATGGTTGATGTAAGTGAGAAACACTGTAGACAAGATGGTGGCTGTACAAATGCTCTATTGTCCCACACATGAGGATGGTTGATGTAAGTGAGAAACACTGTAGACAAGATGGTGGCTGTACAAATGCTCTATTGGATGTCCCACACATGAGGATGGTTGATGTAAGTGAGAAACACTGTAGACAAGATGGTGGCTGTACAAATGCTCTATTGGATGTCCCACACATGAGGATGGTTGATGTAAGTGAGAAACACTGTAGACAAGATGGTGGCTGTACAAATGCTCTATTGGATGTCCCACACATGAGGGTGGTTGATGTAAGTGAGAAACACTGTAGACAAGATGGTGGCTGTACAAATGCTCTATTGTCCCACACATGAGGATGGTTGATGTTAGTGAGAAACACTGTAGACAAGATGGTGGCTGTACAAATGCTCTATTGGATGTCCCACACATGAGGATGGTTGATGTTAGTGAGAAACACTGTAGACAAGATGGTGGCTGTACAAATGCTCTATTGGATGTCCCACACATGAGGATGGTTGATGTAAGTGAGAAATACTGTAGACAAGATGGTGGCTGTACAAATGCTCTATTGTCCCACACATGAGGATGGTTGATGTAAGTGAGAAACACTGTAGACAAGATGGTGGCTGTACAAATGCTCTATTGGATGTCCCACACATGAGGATGGTTGATGTAAGTGAGAAACACTGTAGACAAGATGGTGGCTGTACAAATGCTCTATTGGATGTCCCACACATGAGGATGGTTGATGTAAGTGAGAAACACTGTAGACAAGATGGTGGCTGTACAAATGCTCTATTGGATGTCCCACACATGAGGATGGTTGATGTAAGTGAGAAACACTGTAGACAAGATGGTGGCTGTACAAATGCTCTATTGTCCCACACATGAGGATGGTTGATGTAAGTGAGAAACACTGTAGACAAGATGATGGCTGTACAAATGCTCTATTGTCCCACACATGAGGATGGTTGATGTAAGTGAGAAACACTGTAGACAAGATGATGGCTGTACAAATGCTCTATTGGATGTCCCACACATGAGGATGGTTGATGTAAGTGAGAAACACTGTAGACAAGATGGTGGCTGTACAAATGCTCTATTGGATGTCCCACACATGAGGATGGTTGATGTAAGTGAGAAACACTGTAGACAAGATGGTGGCTGTACAAATGCTCTATTGGATGTCCCACACATGAGGATGGTTGATGTAAGTGAGAAACACTGTAGACAAGATGGTGGCTGTACAAATGCTCTATTGGATGTCCCACACATGAGGATGGTTGATGTAAGTGAGAAACACTGTAGACAAGATGGTGGCTGTACAAATGCTCTATTGGATGTCCCACACATGAGGATGGTTGATGTAAGTGAGAAACACTGTAGACAAGATGGTGGCTGTACAAATGCTCTATTGGATGTTCCACACATGAGGATGGTTGATGTAAGTGAGAAACACTGTAGACAAGGTGGTGGCTGTACAAATGCTCTATTGGACGTCCCACACATGAGGATGGTTGATGTAAGTGAGAAACACTGTAGACAAGATGGTGGCTGTACAAATGCTCTATTGTCCCACACATGAGGATGGTTGATGTAAGTGAGAAACACTGTAGACAAGATGGTGGCTGTACAAATGCTCTATTGGATGTCCCACACATGAGGATGGTTGATGTAAGTGAGAAACACTGTAGACAAGATGGTGGCGGTACAAATGCTCTATTGTCCCACACATGAGGATGGTTGATGTAAGTGAGAAACACTGTAGACAAGATGGTGGCTGTACAAATGCTCTATTGGATGTCCCACACATGAGGATGGTTGATGTAAGTGAGAAACACTGTAGACAAGATGGTGGCTGTACAAATGCTCTATTGTCCCACACATGAGGATGGTTGATGTAAGTGAGAAACACTGTAGACAAGATGGTGGCTGTACAAATGCTCTATTGTATGTCCCACACATGAGGATGGTTGATGTAAGTGAGAAACACTGTAGACAAGATGGTGGCTGTACAAATGCTCTATTGTCCCACACATGAGGATGGTTGATGTAAGTGAGAAACACTGTAGACAAGATGGTGGTTGTACAAATGCTCTATTGGACGTCCCACACATGAGGATGGTTGATGTAAGTGAGAAACACTGTAGACAAGATGGTGGCTGTACAAATGCTCTATTGGACGTCCCACACATGAGGATGGTTGATGTAAGTGAGAAACACTGTAGACAAGATGGTGGCTGTACAAATGCTCTATTGTCCCACACATGAGGATGGTTGATGTAAGTGAGAAACACTGTAGACAAGATGGTGGCTGTACAAATGCTCTATTGTCCCACACATGAGGATGGTTGATGTAAGTGAGAAACACTGTAGACAAGATGGTGGTTGTACAAATGCTCTATTGGACGTCCCACACATGAGGATGGTTGATGTAAGTGAGAAACACTGTAGACAAGATGGTGGCTGTACAAATGCTCTATTGGACGTCCCACACATGAGGATGGTTGATGTAAGTGAGAAACACTGTAGACAAGATGGTGGCAGTACAAATGCTCTATTGTCCCACACATGAGGATGGTTGATGTAAGTGAGAAACACTGTAGACAAGATGGTGGCTGTACAAATGCTCTATTGTCCCACACATGAGGATGGTTGATGTAAGTGAGAAACACTGTAGACAAGATGGTGGCTGTACAAATGCTCTATTGTCCCACACATGAGGATGGTTGATGTAAGTGAGAAACACTGTAGACAAGATGGTGGCTGTACAAATGCTCTATTGTCCCACACATGAGGATGGTTGATGTAAGTGAGAAACACTGTAGACAAGATGGTGGCTGTACAAATGCTCTATTGTCCAACACATGAGGATGGTTGATGTAAGTGAGAAACACTGTAGACAAGATGGTGGCTGTACAAATGCTCTATTGTCCCACACATGAGGATGGTTGATGTAAGTGAGAAACACTGTAGACAAGATGGTGGCAGTACAAATGCTCTATTGGATGTCCCACACATGAGGATGGTTGATGTAAGTGAGAAACACTGTAGACAAGATGGTGGCTGTACAAATGCTCTATTGGATGTCCCACACATGAGGATGGTTGATGTAAGTGAGAAACACTGTAGACAAGATGGTGGCTGTACAAATGCTCTATTGGATGTCCCACACATGAGGATGGTTGATGTAAGTGAGAAACACTGTAGACAAGATGGTGGCTGTACAAATGCTCTATTGGATGTCCCACACATGAGGATGGTTGATGTAAGTGAGAAACACTGTAGACAAGATGGTGGATGTACAAATGCTCTATTGGATGTCCCACACATGAGGATGGTTGATGTAAGTGAGAAACACTGTAGACAAGATGGTGGCTGTACAAATGCTCTATTGTCCCACACATGAGGATGGTTGATGTAAGTGAGAAACACTGTAGACAAGATGGTGGTTGTACAAATGCTCTATTGTCCCACACATGAGGATGGTTGATGTAAGTGAGAAACACTGTAGACAAGATGGTGGCTGTACAAATGCTCTATTGTCCCACACATGAGGATGGTTGATGTAAGTGAGAAACACTGTAGACAAGATGGTGGCTGTACAAATGCTCTATTGTCCCACACATGAGGATGGTTGATGTAAGTGAGAAACACTGTAGACAAGATGGTGGCTGTACAAATGCTCTATTGTCCCACACATGAGGATGGTTGATGTAAGTGAGAAACACTGTAGACAAGATGGTGGCTGTACAAATGCTCTATTGTCCCACACATGAAGATGGTTGATGTAAGTGAGAAACACTGTAGACAAGATGGTGGCTGTACAAATGCTCTATTGGATGTCCCACACATGAGGATGGTTGATGTAAGTGAGAAACACTGTAGACAAGATGGTGGCGGTACAAATGCTCTATTGTCCCACACATGAGGATGGTTGATGTAAGTGAGTAACACTGTAGACAAGATGGTGGCTGTACAAATGCTCTATTGGATGTCCCACACATGAGGATGGTTGATGTAAGTGAGAAACACTGTAGACAAGATGGTGGCTGTACAAATGCTCTATTGGATGTCCCACACATGAGGATGGTTGATGTAAGTGAGAAACACTGTAGACAAGATGGTGGCTGTACAAATGCTCTATTGTCCCACACATGAGGATGGTTGATGTAAGTGAGTAACACTGTAGACAAGATGGTGGCTGTACAAATGCTCTATTGTCCCACACATGAGGATGGTTGATGTAAGTGAGAAACACTGTAGACAAGATGGTGGCTGTACAAATGCTCTATTGGATGTCCCACACATGAGGATGGTTGATGTAAGTGAGAAACACTGTAGACAAGATGGTGGCTGTACAAATGCTCTATTGGATGTCCCACACATGAGGATGGTTGATGTAAGTGAGAAACACTGTAGACAAGATGGTGGCTGTACAAATGCTCTATTGGATGTCCCACACATGAGGATGGTTGATGTTAGTGAGAAACACTGTAGACAAGATGGTGGCTGTACAAATGCTCTATTGTCCCACACATGAGGATGGTTGATGTAAGTGAGAAACACTGTAGACAAGATGGTGGCGGTACAAATGCTCTATTGGATGTCCCACACATGAGGGTGGTTGATGTAAGTGAGAAACACTGTAGACAAGATGGTGGCTGTACAAATGCTCTATTGGATGTCCCACACATGAGGATGGTTGATGTAAGTGAGAAACACTGTAGACAAGATGGTGGCTGTACAAATGCTCTATTGTCCCACACATGAGGATGGTTGATGTAAGTGAGAAACACTGTAGACAAGATGGTGGCTGTACAAATGCTCTATTGTCCCACACATGAGGATGGTTGATGTAAGTGAGAAACACTGTAGACAAGATGGTGGCTGTACAAATGCTCTATTGGATGTCCCACACATGAGGATGGTTGATGTAAGTGAGAAACACTGTAGACAAGATGGTGGCTGTACAAATGCTCTATTGTCCCACACATGAGGATGGTTGATGTAAGTGAGAAACACTGTAGACAAGATGGTGGTTGTACAAATGCTCTATTGGATGTCCCACACATGAGGATGGTTGATGTAAGTGAGTAACACTGTAGACAAGATGGTGGCTGTACAAATGCTCTATTGGATGTCCCACACATGAGGATGGTTGATGTAAGTGAGAAACACTGTAGACAAGATGGTGGCTGTACAAATGCTCTATTGGATGTCCCACACATGAGGATGGTTGATGTAAGTGAGAAACACTGTAGACAAGATGGTGGCTGTACAAATGCTCTATTGTCCCACACATGAGGATGGTTGATGTAAGTGAGAAACACTGTAGACAAGATGGTGGCTGTACAAATGCTCTATTGTCCCACACCTGAGGATGGTTGATGTAAGTGAGAAACACTGTAGACAAGATGGTGGCTGTACAAATGCTCTATTGGATGTCCCACACATGAGGATGGTTGATGTAAGTGAGAAACACTGTAGACAAGATGGTGGCTGTACAAATGCTCTATTGGATGTCCCACACATGAGGATGGTTGATGTAAGTGAGAAACACTGTAGACAAGATGGTGGTTGTACAAATGCTCTATTGTCCCACACATGAGGATGGTTGATGTAAGTGAGAAACACTGTAGACAAGATGGTGGCTGTACAAATGCTCTATTGTCCCACACATGAGGATGGTTGATGTATGTGAGAAACACTGTAGACAAGATGGTGGCTGTACAAATGCTCTATTGTCCCACACATGAGGATGGTTGATGTAAGTGAGAAACACTGTAGACAAGATGGTGGCTGTACAAATGCTCTATTGTCCCACACATGAGGATGGTTGATGTAAGTGAGAAACACTGTAGACAAGATGGTGGCTGTACAAATGCTCTATTGGATGTCCCACACATGAGGGTGGTTGATGTAAGTGAGAAACACTGTAGACAAGATGGTGGCTGTACAAATGCTCTATTGGATGTCCCACACATGAGGGTGGTTGATGTAAGTGAGAAACACTGTAGACAAGATGGTGGCTGTACAAATGCTCTATTGGATGTCCCACACATGAGGATGGTTGATGTAAGTGAGAAACACTGTAGACAAGATGGTGGCTGTACAAATGCTCTATTGTCCCACACATGAGGATGGTTGATGTAAGTGAGAAACACTGTAGACAAGATGGTGGCTGTACAAATGCTATATCGTATGTCCCACACATGAGGATGGTTGATGTAAGTGAGAAACACTGTAGACAAGATGGTGGCTGTACAAATGCTCTATTGGATGTCCCACACATGAGGATGGTTGATGTAAGTGAGAAACACTGTAGACAAGATGGTGGCTGTACAAATGCTCTATTGTCCCACACATGAGGATGGTTGATGTAAGTGAGAAACACTGGAGACAAGATGGTGGCTGTACAAATGCTCTATTGGACGTCCCACACATGAGGATGGTTGATGTAAGTGAGAAACACTGTAGACAAGATGGTGGCTGTACAAATGCTCTATTGGATGTCCCACACATGAGGGTGGTTGATGTAAGTGAGAAACACTGTAGACAAGATGGTGGCTGTACAAATGCTCTATTGGATGTCCCACACATGAGGGTGGTTGATGTAAGTGAGAAACACTGTAGACAAGATGGTGGCTGTACAAATGCTCTATTGGACGTCCCACACATGAGGATGGTTGATGTAAGTGAGAAACACTGTAGACAAGATGGTGGCTGTACAAATGCTCTATTGGATGTCCCACACATGAGGATGGTTGATGTAAGTGAGAAACACTGTAGACAAGATGGTGGCTGTACAAATGCTCTATTGTCCCACACATGAGGATGGTTGATGTTAGTGAGAAACGCTGTAGACAAGATGGTGGCTGTACAAATGCTCTATTGGATGTCCCACACATGAGGATGGTTGATGTAAGTGAGAAACACTGTAGACAAGATGGTGGCTGTACAAATGCTCTATTGGATGTCCCACACATGAGGATGGTTGATGTAAGTGAGAAACACTGTAGACAAGATGGTGGCTGTACAAATGCTCTATTGTCCCACACATGAGGATGGTTGATGTAAGTGAGAAACACTGTAGACAAGATGGTGGCTGTACAAATGCTCTATTGTCCCACACATGAGGATGGTTGATGTAAGTGAGAAACACTGTAGACAAGATGGTGGCTGTACAAATGCTCTATTGTCCCACACATGAGGATGGTTGATGTAAGTGAGAAACACTGTAGACAAGATGGTGGTTGTACAAATGCTCTATTGGATGTCCCACACATGAGGATGGTTGATGTAAGTGAGAAACACTGTAGACAAGATGGTGGCTGTACAAATGCTCTATTGTCCCACACATGAGGATGGTTGATGTAAGTGAGAAACACTGTAGACAAGATGGTGGCGGTACAAATGCTCTATTGGATGTCCCACACATGAGGATGGTTGATGTAAGTGAGAAACACTGTAGACAAGATGGTGGCTGTACAAATGCTCTATTGTCCCACACATGAGGATGGTTGATGTAAGTGAGAAACACTGTAGACAAGATGGTGGCTGTACAAATGCTCTATTGGACGTCCCACACATGAGGATGGTTGATGTAAGTGAGAAACACTGTAGACAAGATGGTGGCTGTACAAATGCTCTATTGTCCCACACATGAGGATGGTTGATGTAAGTGAGAAACACTGTAGACAAGATGGTGGCGGAACAAATGCTCTATTGTCCCACACATGAGGGTGGTTGATGTAAGTGAGAAACACTGTAGACAAGATGGTGGCTGTACAAATGCTCTATTGGACGTCCCACACATGAGGATGGTTGATGTAAGTGAGAAACACTGTAGACAAGATGGTGGCTGTACAAATGCTCTATTGTCCCACACATGAGGATGGTTGATGTAAGTGAGAAACACTGTAGACAAGATGGTGGCTGTACAAATGCTCTATTGTCCCACACATGAGGATGGTTGATGTAAGTGAGAAACACTGTAGACAAGATGGTGGCTGTACAAATGCTCTATTGGATGTCCCACACATGAGGATGGTTGATGTAAGTGAGAAACACTGTAGACAAGATGGTGGCTGTACAAATGCTCTATTGTCCCACACATGAGGATGGTTGATGTAAGTGAGAAACACTGTAGACAAGATGGTGGCTGTACAAATGCTCTATTGTCCCACACATGAGGATGGTTGATGTAAGTGAGAAACACTGTAGACAAGATGGTGGCTGTACAAATGCTCTATTGGATGTCCCACACATGAGGATGGTTGATGTAAGTGAGAAACACTGTAGACAAGATGGTGGCTGTACAAATGCTCTATTGGACGTCCCACACATGAGGATGGTTGATGTTAGTGAGAAACACTGTAGACAAGATGGTGGCTGTACAAATGCTCTATTGTCCCACACATGAGGATGGTTGATGTAAGTGAGAAACACTGTAGACAAGATGGTGGCTGTACAAATGCTCTATTGGACGTCCCACACATGAGGATGGTTGATGTAAGTGAGAAACACTGTAGACAAGATGGTGGCTGTACAAATGCTCTATTGTCCCACACATGAGGATGGTTGATGTAAGTGAGAAACACTGTAGACAAGATGGTGGCTGTACAAATGCTCTATTGTCCCACACATGAGGGTGGTTGATGTAAGTGAGAAACACTGTAGACAAGATGGTGGCTGTACAAATGCTCTATTGGATGTCCCACACATGAGGATGGTTGATGTAAGTGAGAAACACTGTAGACAAGATGGTGGCTGTACAAATGCTCTATTGGATGTCCCACACATGAGGATGGTTGATGTAAGTGAGAAACACTGTAGACAAGATGGTGGCTGTACAAATGCTCTATTGGATGTCCCACACATGAGGGTGGTTGATGTAAGTGAGAAACACTGTAGACAAGATGGTGGCTGTACAAATGCTCTATTGGATGTCCCACACATGAGGATGGTTGATGTAAGTGAGAAACACTGTAGACAAGATGGTGGCTGTACAAATGCTCTATTGGATGTCCCACACATGAGGATGGTTGATGTAAGTGAGAAACACTGTAGACAAGATGGTGGCTGTACAAATGCTCTATTGGATGTCCCACACATGAGGGTGGTTGATGTAAGTGAGAAACACTGTAGACAAGATGGTGTCTGTACAAATGCTCTATTGGATGTCCCACACATGAGGATGGTTGATGTAAGTGAGAAACACTGTAGACAAGATGGTGGCTGTACAAATGCTCTATTGGATGTCCCACACATGAGGATGGTTGATGTAAGTGAGAAACACTGTAGACAAGATGGTGGTTGTACAAATGCTCTATTGGATGTCCCACACATGAGGATGGTTGATGTAAGTGAGAAACACTGTAGACAAGATGGTGGGTGTACAAATGCTCTATTGTCCCACACATGAGGATGGTTGATGTAAGTGAGAAACACTGTAGACAAGATGGTGGCTGTACAAATGCTCTATTGTCCCACACATGAGGATGGTTGATGTAAGTGAGAAACACTGTAGACAAGATGGTGGCTGTACAAATGCTCTATTGGATGTCCCACACATGAGGATGGTTGATGTAAGTGAGAAACACTGTAGACAAGATGGTGGCTGTACAAATGCTCTATTGTCCCACACATGAGGATGGTTGATGTAAGTGAGAAACACTGTAGACAAGATGGTGGTTGTACAAATGCTCTATTGGATGTCCCACACATGAGGATGGTTGATGTAAGTGAGTAACACTGTAGACAAGATGGTGGCTGTACAAATGCTCTATTGGATGTCCCACACATGAGGATGGTTGATGTAAGTGAGAAACACTGTAGACAAGATGGTGGCTGTACAAATGCTCTATTGGATGTCCCACACATGAGGATGGTTGATGTAAGTGAGAAACACTGTAGACAAGATGGTGGCTGTACAAATGCTCTATTGTCCCACACATGAGGATGGTTGATGTAAGTGAGAAACACTGTAGACAAGATGGTGGCTGTACAAATGCTCTATTGTCCCACACCTGAGGATGGTTGATGTAAGTGAGAAACACTGTAGACAAGATGGTGGCTGTACAAATGCTCTATTGGATGTCCCACACATGAGGATGGTTGATGTAAGTGAGAAACACTGTAGACAAGATGGTGGCTGTACAAATGCTCTATTGGATGTCCCACACATGAGGATGGTTGATGTAAGTGAGAAACACTGTAGACAAGATGGTGGTTGTACAAATGCTCTATTGTCCCACACATGAGGATGGTTGATGTAAGTGAGAAACACTGTAGACAAGATGGTGGCTGTACAAATGCTCTATTGTCCCACACATGAGGATGGTTGATGTATGTGAGAAACACTGTAGACAAGATGGTGGCTGTACAAATGCTCTATTGTCCCACACATGAGGATGGTTGATGTAAGTGAGAAACACTGTAGACAAGATGGTGGCTGTACAAATGCTCTATTGTCCCACACATGAGGATGGTTGATGTAAGTGAGAAACACTGTAGACAAGATGGTGGCTGTACAAATGCTCTATTGGATGTCCCACACATGAGGATGGTTGATGTAAGTGAGAAACACTGTAGACAAGATGGTGGCTGTACAAATGCTCTATTGTCCCACACATGAGGATGGTTGATGTAAGTGAGAAACACTGTAGACAAGATGGTGGCTGTACAAATGCTCTATTGTCCCACACATGAGGATGGTTGATGTAAGTGAGAAACACTGTAGACAAGATGGTGGCTGTACAAATGCTCTATTGGATGTCCCACACATGAGGATGGTTGATGTAAGTGAGAAACACTGTAGACAAGATGGTGGCTGTACAAATGCTCTATTGGATGTCCCACACATGAGGATGGTTGATGTAAGTGAGAAACACTGTAGACAAGATGGTGGCTGTACAAATGCTCTATTTTCCCACACATGAGGATGGTTGATGTAAGTGAGAAACACTGTAGACAAGATGGTGGTTGTACAAATGCTCTATTGTCCCACACATGAGGATGGTTGATGTAAGTGAGAAACACTGTAGACAAGATGGTGGCTGTACAAATGCTCTATTGTCCCACACATGAGGATGGTTGATGTAAGTGAGAAACACTGTAGACAAGATGGTGGCTGTACAAATGCTTTATTTTCCCACACATGAGGATGGTTGATGTAAGTGAGAAACACTGTAGACAAGATGGTGGCTGTACAAATGCTCTATTGTCCCACACATGAGGATGGTTGATGTAAGTGAGAAACACTGTAGACAAGATGGTGGCTGTACAAATGCTCTATTGGATGTCCCACACATGAGGATGGTTGATGTAAGTGAGAAACACTGTAGACAAGATGGTGGTTGTACAAATGCTCTATTGTCCCACACATGAGGATGGTTGATGTAAGTGAGAAACACTGTAGACAAGATGGTGGCTGTACAAATGCTCTATTGTCCCAAACATGAGGATGGTTGATGTAAGTGAGAAACACTGTAGACAAGATGGTGGCTGTACAAATGCTCTATTGGATGTCCCACACATGAGGATGGTTGATGTAAGTGAGAAACACTGTAGACAAGATGGTGGCTGTACAAATGCTCTATTGGATGTCCCACACATGAGGATGGTTGATGTAAGTGAGAAACACTGTAGACAAGATGGTGGCTGTACAAAAGCTCTATTGGATGTCCCACACATGAGGATGGTTGATGTAAGTGAGAAACACTGTAGACAAGATGGTGGCTGTACAAATGCTCTATTGGATGTCCCACACATGAGGATGGTTGATGTAAGTGAGAAACACTGTAGACAAGATGGTGGCTGTACAAATGCTCTATTGGATGTCCCACACATGAGGATGGTTGATGTAAGTGAGAAACACTGTAGACAAGATGGTGGCTGTACAAATGCTCTATTGGATGTCCCACACATGAGGATGGTTGATGTAAGTGAGAATCACTGTAGACAAGATGGTGGTTGTACAAATGTTCTATTGGATGTCCCACACATGAGGATGGTTGATGTAAGTGAGAAACACTGTAGACAAGATGGTGGTTGTACAAATGCTCTATTGGATGTCCCACACATGAGGATGGTTGATGTAAGTGAGAAACACTGTAGACAAGATGGTGGCGGTACAAATGCTCTATTGGATGTCCCACACATGGGGATGGTTGATGTAAGTGAGAAACACTGTAGACAAGATGGTGGCGGTACAAATGCTCTATTGGACGTCCCACACATGAGGATGGTTGATGTAAGTGAGAAACACTGTAGACAAGATGGTGGCTGTACAAATGCTCTATTGGATGTCCCACACATGAGGGTGGTTGATGTAAGTGAGAAACACTGTAGACAAGATGGTGGCTGTACAAATGCTCTATTGGATGTCCCACACATGAGGATGGTTGATGTAAGTGAGAAACACTGTAGACAAGATGGTGGCTGTACAAATGCTCTATTGTCCCACACATGAGGATGGTTGATGTAAGTGAGAAACACTGTAGACAAGATGGTGGCTGTACAAATGCTCTATTGTCCCACACATGAGGATGGTTGATGTAAGTGAGAAACACTGTAGACAAGATGGTGGCTGTACAAATGCTCTATTGTCCCACACATGAGGATGGTTGATGTAAGTGAGAACCACTGTAGACAAGATGGTGGCTGTACAAATGCTCTATTGGATGTCCCACACATGAGGGTGGTTGATGTAAGTGAGAAACACTGTAGACAAGATGGTGGCTGTACAAATGCTCTATTGGACGTCCCACACATGAGGATGGTTGATGTAAGTGAGAAACACTGTAGACAAGATGGTGGCTGTACAAATGCTCTATTGGATGTCCCACACATGAGGATGGTTGATGTAAGTGAGAAACACTGTAGACAAGATGGTGGCGGTACAAATGCTCTATTGTCCCACACATGAGGATGGTTGATGTAAGTGAGAAACACTGTAGACAAGATGGTGGCTGTACAAATGCTCTATTGTCCCACACATGAGGATGGTTGATGTAAGTGAGAAACACTGTAGACAAGATGGTGGCTGTACAAATGCTCTATTGGATGTCCCACACATGAGGATGGTTGATGTTAGTGAGAAACACTGTAGACAAGATGGTGGCTGTACAAATGCTCTATTGTCCCACACATGAGGATGGTTGATGTAAGTGAGAAACACTGTAGACAAGATGGTGGCGGTACAAATGCTCTATTGGATGTCCCACACATGAGGATGGTTGATGTAAGTGAGAAACACTGTAGACAAGATGGTGGCTGTACAAATGCTCTATTGGATGTCCCACACATGAGGATGGTTGATGTAAGTGAGAAACACTGTAGACAAGATGGTGGCTGTACAAATGCTCTATTGTCCCACACATGAGGATGGTTGATGTAAGTGAGAAACACTGTAGACAAGATGGTGGCTGTACAAATGCTCTATTGTCCCACACATGAGGATGGTTGATGTAAGTGAGAAACACTGTAGACAAGATGGTGGCTGTACAAATGCTCTATTGGATGTCCCACACATGAGGATGGTTGATGTAAGTGAGAAACACTGTAGACAAGATGGTGGCTGTACAAATGCTCTATTGTCCCACACATGAGGATGGTTGATGTAAGTGAGAAACACTGTAGACAAGATGGTGGTTGTACAAATGCTCTATTGGATGTCCCACACATGAGGATGGTTGATGTAAGTGAGTAACACTGTAGACAAGATGGTGGCTGTACAAATGCTCTATTGGATGTCCCACACATGAGGGTGGTTGATGTAAGTGAGAAACACTGTAGACAAGATGGTGGCTGTACAAATGCTCTATTGGATGTCCCACACATGAGGATGGTTGATGTAAGTGAGAAACACTGTAGACAAGATGGTGGCTGTACAAATGCTCTATTGTCCCACACATGAGGATGGTTGATGTAAGTGAGAAACACTGTAGACAAGATGGTGGCTGTACAAATGCTCTATTGTCCCACACATGAGGATGGTTGATGTAAGTGAGAAACACTGTAGACAAGATGGTGGCTGTACAAATGCTCTATTGGATGTCCCACACATGAGGATGGTTGATGTAAGTGAGAAACACTGTAGACAAGATGGTGGCTGTACAAATGCTCTATTGTCCCACACATGAGGATGGTTGATGTAAGTGAGAAACACTGTAGACAAGATGGTGGTTGTACAAATGCTCTATTGGATGTCCCACACATGAGGATGGTTGATGTAAGTGAGTAACACTGTAGACAAGATGGTGGCTGTACAAATGCTCTATTGGATGTCCCACACATGAGGATGGTTGATGTAAGTGAGAAACACTGTAGACAAGATGGTGGCTGTACAAATGCTCTATTGGATGTCCCACACATGAGGATGGTTGATGTAAGTGAGAAACACTGTAGACAAGATGGTGGCTGTACAAATGCTCTATTGTCCCACACATGAGGATGGTTGATGTAAGTGAGAAACACTGTAGACAAGATGGTGGCTGTACAAATGCTCTATTGTCCCACACCTGAGGATGGTTGATGTAAGTGAGAAACACTGTAGACAAGATGGTGGCTGTACAAATGCTCTATTGGATGTCCCACACATGAGGATGGTTGATGTAAGTGAGAAACACTGTAGACAAGATGGTGGCTGTACAAATGCTCTATTGGATGTCCCACACATGAGGATGGTTGATGTAAGTGAGAAACACTGTAGACAAGATGGTGGTTGTACAAATGCTCTATTGTCCCACACATGAGGATGGTTGATGTAAGTGAGAAACACTGTAGACAAGATGGTGGCTGTACAAATGCTCTATTGTCCCACACATGAGGATGGTTGATGTATGTGAGAAACACTGTAGACAAGATGGTGGCTGTACAAATGCTCTATTGTCCCACACATGAGGATGGTTGATGTAAGTGAGAAACACTGTAGACAAGATGGTGGCTGTACAAATGCTCTATTGTCCCACACATGAGGATGGTTGATGTAAGTGAGAAACACTGTAGACAAGATGGTGGCTGTACAAATGCTCTATTGGATGTCCCACACATGAGGATGGTTGATGTAAGTGAGAAACACTGTAGACAAGATGGTGGCTGTACAAATGCTCTATTGTCCCACACATGAGGATGGTTGATGTAAGTGAGAAACACTGTAGACAAGATGGTGGCTGTACAAATGCTCTATTGTCCCACACATGAGGATGGTTGATGTAAGTGAGAAACACTGTAGACAAGATGGTGGCTGTACAAATGCTCTATTGGATGTCCCACACATGAGGATGGTTGATGTAAGTGAGAAACACTGTAGACAAGATGGTGGCTGTACAAATGCTCTATTGGATGTCCCACACATGAGGATGGTTGATGTAAGTGAGAAACACTGTAGACAAGATGGTGGCTGTACAAATGCTCTATTTTCCCACACATGAGGATGGTTGATGTAAGTGAGAAACACTGTAGACAAGATGGTGGTTGTACAAATGCTCTATTGTCCCACACATGAGGATGGTTGATGTAAGTGAGAAACACTGTAGACAAGATGGTGGCTGTACAAATGCTCTATTGTCCCACACATGAGGATGGTTGATGTAAGTGAGAAACACTGTAGACAAGATGGTGGCTGTACAAATGCTCTATTTTCCCACACATGAGGATGGTTGATGTAAGTGAGAAACACTGTAGACAAGATGGTGGCTGTACAAATGCTCTATTGGATGTCCCACACATGAGGATGGTTGATGTAAGTGAGAAACACTGTAGACAAGATGGTGGTTGTACAAATGCTCTATTGTCCCACACATGAGGATGGTTGATGTAAGTGAGAAACACTGTAGACAAGATGGTGGCTGTACAAATGCTCTATTGTCCCAAACATGAGGATGGTTGATGTAAGTGAGAAACACTGTAGACAAGATGGTGGCTGTACAAATGCTCTATTGGATGTCCCACACATGAGGATGGTTGATGTAAGTGAGAAACACTGTAGACAAGATGGTGGCTGTACAAATGCTCTATTGGATGTCCCACACATGAGGATGGTTGATGTAAGTGAGAAACACTGTAGACAAGATGGTGGCTGTACAAAAGCTCTATTGGATGTCCCACACATGAGGATGGTTGATGTAAGTGAGAAACACTGTAGACAAGATGGTGGCTGTACAAATGCTCTATTGGATGTCCCACACATGAGGATGGTTGATGTAAGTGAGAAACACTGTAGACAAGATGGTGGCTGTACAAATGCTCTATTGGATGTCCCACACATGAGGATGGTTGATGTAAGTGAGAAACACTGTAGACAAGATGGTGGCTGTACAAATGCTCTATTGGATGTCCCACACATGAGGATGGTTGATGTAAGTGAGAATCACTGTAGACAAGATGGTGGTTGTACAAATGTTCTATTGGATGTCCCACACATGAGGATGGTTGATGTAAGTGAGAAACACTGTAGACAAGATGGTGGTTGTACAAATGCTCTATTGGATGTCCCACACATGAGGATGGTTGATGTAAGTGAGAAACACTGTAGACAAGATGGTGGCGGTACAAATGCTCTATTGGATGTCCCACACATGGGGATGGTTGATGTAAGTGAGAAACACTGTAGACAAGATGGTGGCGGTACAAATGCTCTATTGGACGTCCCACACATGAGGATGGTTGATGTAAGTGAGAAACACTGTAGACAAGATGGTGGCTGTACAAATGCTCTATTGGATGTCCCACACATGAGGGTGGTTGATGTAAGTGAGAAACACTGTAGACAAGATGGTGGCTGTACAAATGCTCTATTGGATGTCCCACACATGAGGATGGTTGATGTAAGTGAGAAACACTGTAGACAAGATGGTGGCTGTACAAATGCTCTATTGTCCCACACATGAGGATGGTTGATGTAAGTGAGAAACACTGTAGACAAGATGGTGGCTGTACAAATGCTCTATTGTCCCACACATGAGGATGGTTGATGTAAGTGAGAACCACTGTAGACAAGATGGTGGCTGTACAAATGCTCTATTGGATGTCCCACACATGAGGGTGGTTGATGTAAGTGAGAAACACTGTAGACAAGATGGTGGCTGTACAAATGCTCTATTGGACGTCCCACACATGAGGATGGTTGATGTAAGTGAGAAACACTGTAGACAAGATGGTGGCTGTACAAATGCTCTATTGGATGTCCCACACATGAGGATGGTTGATGTAAGTGAGAAACACTGTAGACAAGATGGTGGCGGTACAAATGCTCTATTGTCCCACACATGAGGATGGTTGATGTAAGTGAGAAACACTGTAGACAAGATGGTGGCTGTACAAATGCTCTATTGTCCCACACATGAGGATGGTTGATGTAAGTGAGAAACACTGTAGACAAGATGGTGGCTGTACAAATGCTCTATTGGACGTCCCACACATGAGGATGGTTGATGTAAGTGAGAAACACTGTAGACAAGATGGTGGCTGTACAAATGCTCTATTGTCCCACACATGAGGGTGGTTGATGTAAGTGAGAAACACTGTAGACAAGATGGTGGCTGTACAAATGCTCTATTGTCCCACACATGAGGATGGTTGATGTAAGTGAGAAACACTGTAGACAAGATGGTGGCTGTACAAATGCTCTATTGTCCCACACATGAGGATGGTTGATGTAAGTGAGAAACACTGTAGACAAGATGGTGGCTGTACAAATGCTCTATTGGATGTCCCACACATGAGGATGGTTGATGTAAGTGAGAAACACTGTAGACAAGATGGTGGCGGTACAAATGCTCTATTGGATGTCCCACACATGAGGATGGTTGATGTAAGTGAGAAACACTGTAGACAAGATGGTGGTTGTACAAATGCTCTATTGTCCCATACATGAGGATGGTTGATGTAAGTGAGAAACACTGTAGACAAGATGGTGGTTGTACAAATGCTCTATTGTCCCACACATGAGGATGGTTGATGTAAGTGAGAAACACTGTAGACAAGATGGTGGCTGTACAAATGCTCTATTGTCCCACACATGAGGATGGTTGATGTAAGTGAGAAACACTGTAGACAAGATGGTGGCGGTACAAATGCTCTATTGTCCCACACATGAGGATGGTTGATGTAAGTGAGAAACACTGTAGACAAGATGGTGGCTGTACAAATGCTCTATTGTCCCACACATGAGGATGGTTGATGTAAGTGAGAAACACTGTAGACAAGATGGTGGCTGTACAAATGCTCTATTGTCCCACACATGAGGATGGTTGATGTAAGTGAGAAACACTGTAGACAAGATGGTGGCTGTACAAATGCTCTATTGGATGTCCCACACATGAGGATGGTTGATGTAAGTGAGAAACACTGTAGACAAGATGGTGGCTGTACAAATGCTCTATTGGATGTCCCACACATGAGGATGGTTGATGTAAGTGAGAAACACTGTAGACAAGATGGTGGCTGTACAAATGCTCTATTGTCCCACACATGAGGATGGTTGATGTAAGTGAGAAACACTGTAGACAAGATGGTGGCTGTGCAAATGCTCTATTGGATGTCCCACACATGAGGATGGTTGATGTAAGTGAGAAACACTGTAGACAAGATGGTGGCTGTACAAATGCTCTATTGTCCCACACATGAGGATGGTTGATGTAAGTGAGAAACACTGTAGACAAGATGGTGGTTGTACAAATGCTCTATTGGATGTCCCACACATGAGGATGGTTGATGTAAGTGAGAAACACTGTAGACAAGATGGTGGCTGTACAAATGCTCTATTGTCCCACACATGAGGATGGTTGATGTAAGTGAGAAACACTGTAGACAAGATGGTGGCTGTACAAATGCTCTATTGTCCCACACATGAGGATGGTAGATGTAAGTGAGAAACACTGTAGACAAGATGGTGGCTGTACAAATGCTCTATTGTCCCACACATGAGGATGGTTGATGTAAGTGAGAAACACTGTAGACAAGATGGTGGCTGTACAAATGCTCTATTGGATGTCCCACACATGAGGATGGTTGATGTAAGTGAGAAACACTGTAGACAAGATGGTGGCTGTACAAATGCTCTATTGTCCTACACATGAGGATGGTTGATGTAAGTGAGAAACACTGTAGACAAGATGGTGGCTGTACAAATGCTCTATTGTCCCACACATGAGGATGGTTGATGTAAGTGAGAAACACTGTAGACAAGATGGTGGCTGTACAAATGCTCTATTGGATGTCCCACACATGAGGGTGGTTGATGTAAGTGAGAAACACTGTAGACAAGATGGTGGCTGTACAAATGCTCTATTTTCCAACACATGAGGATGGTTGATGTAAGTGAGAAACACTGTAGACAAGATGGTGGTTGTACAAATGCTCTATTGTCCCACACATGAGGATGGTTGATGTAAGTGAGAAACACTGTAGACAAGATGGTGGTTGTACAAATGCTCTATTGGATGTCCCACACATGAGGATGGTTGATGTAAGTGAGAAACACTGTAGACAAGATGGTGGCGGTACAAATGCTCTATTGGATGTCCCACACATGGGGATGGTTGATGTAAGTGAGAAACACTGTAGACAAGATGGTGGCGGTACAAATGCTCTATTGGACGTCCCACACATGAGGATGGTTGATGTAAGTGAGAAACACTGTAGACAAGATGGTGGCTGTACAAATGCTCTATTGGATGTCCCACACATGAGGGTGGTTGATGTAAGTGAGAAACACTGTAGACAAGATGGTGGCTGTACAAATGCTCTATTGGATGTCCCACACATGAGGATGGTTGATGTAAGTGAGAAACACTGTAGACAAGATGGTGGCTGTACAAATGCTCTATTGTCCCACACATGAGGATGGTTGATGTAAGTGAGAAACACTGTAGACAAGATGGTGGCTGTACAAATGCTCTATTGTCCCACACATGAGGATGGTTGATGTAAGTGAGAAACACTGTAGACAAGATGGTGGCTGTACAAATGCTCTATTGTCCCACACATGAGGATGGTTGATGTAAGTGAGAACCACTGTAGACAAGATGGTGGCTGTACAAATGCTCTATTGGATGTCCCACACATGAGGGTGGTTGATGTAAGTGAGAAACACTGTAGACAAGATGGTGGCTGTACAAATGCTCTATTGGACGTCCCACACATGAGGATGGTTGATGTAAGTGAGAAACACTGTAGACAAGATGGTGGCTGTACAAATGCTCTATTGGATGTCCCACACATGAGGATGGTTGATGTAAGTGAGAAACACTGTAGACAAGATGGTGGCGGTACAAATGCTCTATTGTCCCACACATGAGGATGGTTGATGTAAGTGAGAAACACTGTAGACAAGATGGTGGCTGTACAAATGCTCTATTGTCCCACACATGAGGATGGTTGATGTAAGTGAGAAACACTGTAGACAAGATGGTGGCTGTACAAATGCTCTATTGGACGTCCCACACATGAGGATGGTTGATGTAAGTGAGAAACACTGTAGACAAGATGGTGGCTGTACAAATGCTCTATTGTCCCACACATGAGGGTGGTTGATGTAAGTGAGAAACACTGTAGACAAGATGGTGGCTGTACAAATGCTCTATTGTCCCACACATGAGGATGGTTGATGTAAGTGAGAAACACTGTAGACAAGATGGTGGCTGTACAAATGCTCTATTGTCCCACACATGAGGATGGTTGATGTAAGTGAGAAACACTGTAGACAAGATGGTGGCTGTACAAATGCTCTATTGGATGTCCCACACATGAGGATGGTTGATGTAAGTGAGAAACACTGTAGACAAGATGGTGGCGGTACAAATGCTCTATTGGATGTCCCACACATGAGGATGGTTGATGTAAGTGAGAAACACTGTAGACAAGATGGTGGTTGTACAAATGCTCTATTGTCCCATACATGAGGATGGTTGATGTAAGTGAGAAACACTGTAGACAAGATGGTGGCGGTACAAATGCTCTATTGTCCCACACATGAGGATGGTTGATGTAAGTGAGAAACACTGTAGACAAGATGGTGGCTGTACAAATGCTCTATTGTCCCACACATGAGGATGGTTGATGTAAGTGAGAAACACTGTAGACAAGATGGTGGCTGTACAAATGCTCTATTGTCCCACACATGAGGATGGTTGATGTAAGTGAGAAACACTGTAGACAAGATGGTGGCTGTACAAATGCTCTATTGGATGTCCCACACATGAGGATGGTTGATGTAAGTGAGAAACACTGTAGACAAGATGGTGGCTGTACAAATGCTCTATTGGATGTCCCACACATGAGGATGGTTGATGTAAGTGAGAAACACTGTAGACAAGATGGTGGCTGTACAAATGCTCTATTGTCCCACACATGAGGATGGTTGATGTAAGTGAGAAACACTGTAGACAAGATGGTGGCTGTGCAAATGCTCTATTGGATGTCCCACACATGAGGATGGTTGATGTAAGTGAGAAACACTGTAGACAAGATGGTGGCTGTACAAATGCTCTATTGTCCCACACATGAGGATGGTTGATGTAAGTGAGAAACACTGTAGACAAGATGGTGGTTGTACAAATGCTCTATTGGATGTCCCACACATGAGGATGGTTGATGTAAGTGAGAAACACTGTAGACAAGATGGTGGCTGTACAAATGCTCTATTGTCCCACACATGAGGATGGTTGATGTAAGTGAGAAACACTGTAGACAAGATGGTGGCTGTACAAATGCTCTATTGTCCCACACATGAGGATGGTAGATGTAAGTGAGAAACACTGTAGACAAGATGGTGGCTGTACAAATGCTCTATTGTCCCACACATGAGGATGGTTGATGTAAGTGAGAAACACTGTAGACAAGATGGTGGCTGTACAAATGCTCTATTGGATGTCCCACACATGAGGATGGTTGATGTAAGTGAGAAACACTGTAGACAAGATGGTGGCTGTACAAATGCTCTATTGTCCTACACATGAGGATGGTTGATGTAAGTGAGAAACACTGTAGACAAGATGGTGGCTGTACAAATGCTCTATTGTCCCACACATGAGGATGGTTGATGTAAGTGAGAAACACTGTAGACAAGATGGTGGCTGTACAAATGCTCTATTGGATGTCCCACACATGAGGGTGGTTGATGTAAGTGAGAAACACTGTAGACAAGATGGTGGCTGTACAAATGCTCTATTGTCCCACACATGAGGATGGTTGATGTAAGTGAGAAACACTGTAGACAAGATGGTGGCTGTACAAATGCTCTATTGGATGTCCCACACATGAGGATGGTTGATGTAAGTGAGAAACACTGTAGACAAGATGGTGGCTGTACAAATGCTCTATTGGATGTCCCACACATGAGGATGGTTGATGTAAGTGAGAAACACTGTAGACAAGATGGTGGCTGTACAAATGCTCTATTGTCCCACACATGAGGATGGTTGATGTAAGTGAGAAACACTGTAGACAAGATGGTGGCTGTACAAATGCTCTATTGGATGTCCCACACATGAGGATGGTTGATGTAAGTGAGAAACACTGTAGACAAGATGGTGGCTGTACAAATGCTCTATTGGATGTCCCACACATGAGGATGGTTGATGTAAGTGAGAAACACTGTAGACAAGATGGTGGCTGTACAAATGCTCTATTGGATGTCCCACACATGAGGATGGTTGATGTAAGTGAGAAACACTGTAGACAAGATGGTGGCTGTACAAATGCTCTATTGTCCCACACATGAGGATGGTTGATGTAAGTGAGAAACACTGTAGACAAGATGGTGGCTGTACAAATGCTCTATTGGACGTCCCACACATGAGGGTGGTTGATGTAAGTGAGAAACACTGTAGACAAGATGGTGGCTGTACAAATGCTCTATTGGACGTCCCACACATGAGGATGGTTGATGTAAGTGAGAAACACTGTAGACAAGATGGTGGCTGTACAAATGCTCTATTGTCCCACACATGAGGATGGTTGATGTAAGTGAGAAACACTGTAGACAAGATGGTGGCTGTACAAATGCTCTATTGTCCCACACATGAGGATGGTTGATGTAAGTGAGAAACACTGTAGACAAGATGGTGGCTGTACAAATGCTCTATTGGATGTCCCACACATGAGGATGGTTGATGTAAGTGAGAAACACTGTAGACAAGATGGTGGCTGTACAAATGCTCTATTGGATGTCCCACACATGAGGATGATTGATGTAAGTGAGAAACACTGTAGACAAGATGGTGGCTGTACAAATGCTCTATTGGACGTCCCACACATGAGGATGGTTGATGTAAGTGAGAAACACTGTAGACAAGATGGTGGCTGTACAAATGCTCTATTGTCCCACACATGAGGATGGTTGATGTAAGTGAGAAACACTGTAAACAAGATGGTGGCTGTACAAATGCTCTATTGGATGTCCCACACATGAGGATGGTTGATGTAAGTGAGAAACACTGTAGACAAGATGGTGGCTGTACAAATGCTCTATTGGATGTCCCACACATGAGGATGGTTGATGTAAGTGAGAAACACTGTAGACAAGATGGTGGCTGTACAAATGCTCTATTGTCCCACACATGAGGCTGGTTGATGTAAGTGAGAAACACTGTAGACAAGATGGTGGCTGTACAAATGCTCTATTGGATGTCCCACACATGAGGATGGTTGATGTAAGTGAGAAACACTTTAGACAAGATGGTGGTTGTACAAATGCTCTATTGGACGTCCCACACATGAGGATGGTTGATGTAAGTGAGAAACACTGTAGACAAGATGGCGGCGGTACAAATGCTCTATTGTCCCACACATGAGGATGGTTGATGTAAGTGAGAAACACTGTAAACAAGATGGTGGCTGTACAAATGCTCTATTGTCCCACACATGAGGATGGTTGATGTAAGTGAGAAACACTGTAGACAAGATGGTGGCTGTACAAATGCTCTATTGTCCCACACATGAGGATGGTTGATGTAAGTGAGAAACACTGTAGACAAGATGGTGGCTGTACAAATGCTCTATTGTCCCACACATGAGGATGGTTGATGTAAGTGAGAAACACTGTAGACAAGATGGTGGCTGTACAAATGCTCTATTGGATGTCCCACACATGAGGATGATTGATGTAAGTGAGAAACACTGTAGACAAGATGGTGGCTGTACAAATGCTCTATTGGATGTCCCACACATGAGGATGGTTGATGTAAGTGAGAAACACTGTAGACAAGATGGTGGCGGTACAAATGCTCTATTGGATGTCCCACACATGAGGGTGGTTGATGTAAGTGAGAAACACTGTAGACAAGATGGTGGCTGTACAAATGCTCTATTGTCCCACACATGAGGATGGTTGATGTAAGTGAGAAACACTGTAGACAAGATGGTGGCTGTACAAATGCTCTATTGGATGTCCCACACATGAGGATGGTTGATGTAAGTGAGAAACACTGTAGACAAGATGGTGGCTGTACAAATGCTCTATTGGATGTCCCATACATGGGGATGGTTGATGTAAGTGAGAAACACTGTAGACAAGATGGTGGCTGTACAAATGCTCTATTGTCCCACACATGAGGATGGTTGATGTAAGTGAGAAACACTGTAGACAAGATGGTGGCTGTACAAATGCTCTATTGTCCCACACATGAGGATGGTTGATGTAAGTGAGAAACACTGTAGACAAGATGGTGGCTGTACAAATGCTCTATTGTCCCACACATGAGGATGGTTGATGTAAGTGAGAAACACTGTAGACAAGATGGTGGTTGTACAAATGCTCTATTGTCCCACACATGAGGATGGTTGATGTAAGTGAGAAACACTGTAGACAAGATGGTGGCTGTACAAATGCTCTATTGGACGTCCCACACATGAGGATGGTTGATGTAAGTGAGAAACACTGTAGACAAGATGGTGGCTGTACAAATGCTCTATTGTCCCACACATGAGGATGGTTGATGTAAGTGAGAAACACTGTAGACAAGATGGTGGCTGTACAAATGCTCTATTGGATGTCCCACACATGAGGATGGTTGATGTAAGTGAGAAACACTGTAGACAAGATGGTGGCTGTACAAATGCTCTATTGTCCCACACATGAGGATGGTTGATGTAAGTGAGAAACACTGTAGACAAGATGGTGGTTGTACAAATGCTCTATTGTCCCACACATGAGGATGGTTGATGTAAGTGAGAAACACTGTAGACAAGATGGTGGCTGTACAAATGCTCTATTGTCCCACACATGAGGATGGTTGATGTAAGTGAGAAACACTGTAGACAAGATGGTGGCTGTACAAATGCTCTATTGGATGTCCCACACATGAGGATGGTTGATGTAAGTGAGAAACACTGTAGACAAGATGGTGGCTGTACAAATGCTCTATTGGATGTCCCACACATGAGGATGGTTGATGTAAGTGAGAAACACTGTAGACAAGATGGTGGCTGTACAAATGCTCTATTGGATGTCCCACACATGAGGATGGTTGATGTAAGTGAGAAACACTGTAGACAAGATGGTGGCTGTACAAATGCTCTATTGTCCCACACATGAGGATGGTTGATGTAAGTGAGAAACACTGTAGACAAGATGGTGGCTGTACAAATGCTCTATTGGACGTCCCACACATGAGGGTGGTTGATGTAAGTGAGAAACACTGTAGACAAGATGGTGGCTGTACAAATGCTCTATTGGACGTCCCACACATGAGGATGGTTGATGTAAGTGAGAAACACTGTAGACAAGATGGTGGCTGTACAAATGCTCTATTGTCCCACACATGAGGATGGTTGATGTAAGTGAGAAACACTGTAGACAAGATGGTGGCTGTACAAATGCTCTATTGTCCCACACATGAGGATGGTTGATGTAAGTGAGAAACACTGTAGACAAGATGGTGGCTGTACAAATGCTCTATTGGATGTCCCACACATGAGGATGGTTGATGTAAGTGAGAAACACTGTAGACAAGATGGTGGCTGTACAAATGCTCTATTGGATGTCCCACACATGAGGATGATTGATGTAAGTGAGAAACACTGTAGACAAGATGGTGGCTGTACAAATGCTCTATTGGACGTCCCACACATGAGGATGGTTGATGTAAGTGAGAAACACTGTAGACAAGATGGTGGCTGTACAAATGCTCTATTGTCCCACACATGAGGATGGTTGATGTAAGTGAGAAACACTGTAAACAAGATGGTGGCTGTACAAATGCTCTATTGGATGTCCCACACATGAGGATGGTTGATGTAAGTGAGAAACACTGTAGACAAGATGGTGGCTGTACAAATGCTCTATTGGATGTCCCACACATGAGGATGGTTGATGTAAGTGAGAAACACTGTAGACAAGATGGTGGCTGTACAAATGCTCTATTGTCCCACACATGAGGCTGGTTGATGTAAGTGAGAAACACTGTAGACAAGATGGTGGCTGTACAAATGCTCTATTGGATGTCCCACACATGAGGATGGTTGATGTAAGTGAGAAACACTTTAGACAAGATGGTGGTTGTACAAATGCTCTATTGGACGTCCCACACATGAGGATGGTTGATGTAAGTGAGAAACACTGTAGACAAGATGGCGGCGGTACAAATGCTCTATTGTCCCACACATGAGGATGGTTGATGTAAGTGAGAAACACTGTAAACAAGATGGTGGCTGTACAAATGCTCTATTGTCCCACACATGAGGATGGTTGATGTAAGTGAGAAACACTGTAGACAAGATGGTGGCTGTACAAATGCTCTATTGTCCCACACATGAGGATGGTTGATGTAAGTGAGAAACACTGTAGACAAGATGGTGGCTGTACAAATGCTCTATTGTCCCACACATGAGGATGGTTGATGTAAGTGAGAAACACTGTAGACAAGATGGTGGCTGTACAAATGCTCTATTGGATGTCCCACACATGAGGATGATTGATGTAAGTGAGAAACACTGTAGACAAGATGGTGGCTGTACAAATGCTCTATTGGATGTCCCACACATGAGGATGGTTGATGTAAGTGAGAAACACTGTAGACAAGATGGTGGCGGTACAAATGCTCTATTGGATGTCCCACACATGAGGGTGGTTGATGTAAGTGAGAAACACTGTAGACAAGATGGTGGCTGTACAAATGCTCTATTGTCCCACACATGAGGATGGTTGATGTAAGTGAGAAACACTGTAGACAAGATGGTGGCTGTACAAATGCTCTATTGGATGTCCCACACATGAGGATGGTTGATGTAAGTGAGAAACACTGTAGACAAGATGGTGGCTGTACAAATGCTCTATTGGATGTCCCATACATGGGGATGGTTGATGTAAGTGAGAAACACTGTAGACAAGATGGTGGCTGTACAAATGCTCTATTGTCCCACACATGAGGATGGTTGATGTAAGTGAGAAACACTGTAGACAAGATGGTGGCTGTACAAATGCTCTATTGTCCCACACATGAGGATGGTTGATGTAAGTGAGAAACACTGTAGACAAGATGGTGGCTGTACAAATGCTCTATTGTCCCACACATGAGGATGGTTGATGTAAGTGAGAAACACTGTAGACAAGATGGTGGTTGTACAAATGCTCTATTGTCCCACACATGAGGATGGTTGATGTAAGTGAGAAACACTGTAGACAAGATGGTGGCTGTACAAATGCTCTATTGGACGTCCCACACATGAGGATGGTTGATGTAAGTGAGAAACACTGTAGACAAGATGGTGGCTGTACAAATGCTCTATTGTCCCACACATGAGGATGGTTGATGTAAGTGAGAAACACTGTAGACAAGATGGTGGCTGTACAAATGCTCTATTGGATGTCCCACACATGAGGATGGTTGATGTAAGTGAGAAACACTGTAGACAAGATGGTGGCTGTACAAATGCTCTATTGTCCCACACATGAGGATGGTTGATGTAAGTGAGAAACACTGTAGACAAGATGGTGGCTGTACAAATGCTCTATTGTCCCACACATGAGGATGGTTGATGTAAGTGAGAAACACTGTAGACAAGATGGTGGCTGTACAAATGCTCTATTGGATGTCCCACACATGAGGATGGTTGATGTAAGTGAGAAACACTGTAGACAAGATGGTGGCTGTACAAATGCTCTATTGTCCCACACATGAGGATGGTTGATGTAAGTGAGAAACACTGTAGACAAGATGGTGGCTGTACAAATGCTCTATTGGATGTCCCACACATGAGGATGGTTGATGTAAGTGAGAAACACTGTAGACAAGATGGTGGCTGTACAAATGCTCTATTGGATGTCCAACACATGAGGATGGTTGATGTAAGTGAGAAACACTGTAGACAAGATGGTGGCTGTACAAATGCTCTATTGGATGTCCCACACATGAGGATGGTTGATGTAAGTGAGAAACACTGTAGACAAGATGGTGGCTGTACAAATGCTCTATTGGATGTCCCACACATGGGGATGGTTGATGTAAGTGAGAAACACTGTAGACAAGATGGTGGCTGTACAAATGCTCTATTGTCCCACACATGAGGATGGTTGATGTAAGTGAGAAACACTGTAGACAAGATGGTGGCTGTACAAATGCTCTATTGGATGTCCCACACATGAGGATGGTTGATGTAAGTGAGAAACACTGTAGACAAGATGGTGGCTGTACAAATGCTCTATTGGATGTCCCACACATGAGGGTGGTTGATGTAAGTGAGAAACGCTGTAGACAAGATGGTGGTTGTACAAATGCTCTATTGTCCCACACATGAGGATGGTTGATGTAAGTGAGAAACACTGTAGACAAGATGGTGGCTGTACAAATGCTCTATTGTCCCACACATGAGGATGGTTGATGTAAGTGAGAAACACTGTAGACAAGATGGTGGCTGTACAAATGCTCTATTGGATGTCCCACACATGAGGATGGTTGATGTAAGTGAGAAACACTGTAGACAAGATGGTGACTGTACAAATGCTCTATTGGATGTCCCACACATGAGGATGGTTGATGTAAGTGAGAAACACTGTAGACAAGATGGTGGCTGTACAAATGCTCTATTGTATGTCCCACACATGAGGATGGTTGATGTAAGTGAGAAACACTGTAGACAAGATGGTGGCTGTACAAATGCTCTATTGTCCCACACATGAGGATGGTTGATGTAAGTGAGAAACACTGTAGACAAGATGGTGGTTGTACAAATGCTCTATTGTCCCACACATGAGGATGGTTGATGTAAGTGAGAAACACTGTAGACAAGATGGTGGCTGTACAAATGCTCTATTGTCCCACACATGAGGATGGTTGATGTAAGTGAGAAACACTGTAGACAAGATGGTGGCTGTACAAATGCTCTATTGTCCCACACATGAGGATGGTTGATGTAAGTGAGAAACACTGTAGACAAGATGGTGGCGGTACAAATGCTCTATTGGATGTCCCACACATGAGGATGGTTGATGTAAGTGAGAAACACTGTAGACAAGATGGTGGCTGTACAAATGCTCTATTGTCCCACACATGAGGATGGTTGATGTAAGTGAGAAACACTGTAGACAAGATGGTGGCTGTACAAATGCTCTATTGGATGTCCCACACATGAGGATGGTTGATGTAAGTGAGAAACACTGTAGACAAGATGGCGGCTGTACAAATGCTCTATTGGATGTCCCACACATGAGGATGGTTGATGTAAGTGAGAAACACTGTAGACAAGATGGTGGCTGTACAAATGCTCTATTGTCCCACACATGAGGGTGGTTGATGTAAGTAAGAAACACTGTAGACAAGATGGTGGTTGTACAAATGCTCTATTGTATGTCCCACACATGAGGATGGTTGATGTAAGTGAGAAACACTGTAGACAAGATGGTGGTTGTACAAATGCTCTATTGTCCCACACATGAGGATGGTTGATGTAAGTGAGAAACACTGTAGACAAGATGGTGGCTGTACAAATGCTCTATTGTCCCACACATGAGGATGGTTGATGTAAGTGAGAAACACTGTAGACAAGATGGTGGCTGTACAAATGCTCTATTGTCCCACACATGAGGATGGTTGATGTAAGTGAGAAACACTGTAGACAAGATGGTGGCTGTACAAATGCTCTATTGTCCCACACATGAGGATGGTTGATGTAAGTGAGAAACACTGTAGACAAGATGGTGGCTGTACAAATGCTCTATTGTCCCACACATGAGGATGGTTGATGTAAGTGAGAAACACTGTAGACAAGATGGTGGCGGTACAAATGCTCTATTGGATGTCCCACATATGAGGGTGGTTGATGTAAGTGAGAAACACTGTAGACAAGATGGTGGCTGTACAAATGCTCTATTGTCCCACACATGAGGATGTTTGATGTAAGTGAGAAACACTGTAGACAAGATGGTGGCTGTACAAATGCTCTATTGGATGTCCCACACATGAGGATGGTTGATGTAAGTGAGAAACACTGTAGACAAGATGGTGGTTGTACAAATGCTCTATTGGATGTCCCACACATGAGGATGGTTGATGTAAGTGAGAAACACTGTAGACAAGATGGTGGCTGTACAAATGCTCTATTGGATGTTCCACACATGAGGGTGGTTGATGTAAGTGAGAAACACTGTAGACAAGATGGTGGTTGTACAAATGCTCTATTGTCCCACACATGAGGATGGTTGATGTAAGTGAGAAACACTGTAGACAAGATGGTGGTTGTACAAATGCTCTATTGGATGTCCCACACATGAGGATGGTTGATGTAAGTGAGAAACGCTGTAGACAAGATGGTGGCTGTACAAATGCTCTATTGGATGTCCCACACATGAGGATGGTTGATGTAAGTGAGAAACACTGTAGACAAGATGGTGGTTGTACAAATGCTCTATTGGATGTCCCACACATGAGGATGGTTGATGTAAGTGAGAAACACTGTAGACAAGATGGTGGCTGTACAAATGCTCTATTGTCCCACACATGAGGATGGTTGATGTAAGTGAGAAACACTGTAGACAAGATGGTGGCTGTACAAATGCTCTATTGTCCTACACATGAGGATGGTTGATGTAAGTGAGAAACACTGTAGACAAGATGGTGGCGGTACAAATGCTCTATTGGATGTCCCACACATGAGGATGGTTGATGTAAGTGAGAAACACTGTAGACAAGATGGTGGCTGTTCAAATGCTCTATTGTCCCACACATGAGGATGGTTGATGTAAGTGAGAAACGCTGTCCAGTAAGATTTGTGGTAGTTGCTCAGCTTACGTCATCCTAAATCTTTAACCTTCTCAAGCTCGCAACATTAAAGTCTCATTTTCAGGGAAAATAATCCGATGACCCATACTTCCGGCAAGTTCAAGCAATATGAAGAGGGCTTGATTGTTTCTTTTTCATTTCTAATGACCACTTGACCTAATTTATCCGCCATGTTTGCCAATGTTTTATGTTAAATGCTGACTGGAGAGGTTTGCACATGTCGATTTGTGGTTGCCATGGTAACAATTCTGACCCAATTTCAAAACAAGTTTTCATTTCCAGCTTTCACCTGATACCACACATGACTATATAAGATTATTTTTAAAAGATATTTTTTTTGCTAGGATCCTCAATAAATGTTATATACTATGGAAAGCGGGATGCATATAACCGAAATTTGCGCATGCGTATATAGTTTCCACCGTTTTTATCGCAATACTACCGAAATATACGGCAAATGATCCGAATTTTTCGGCAAGGTATCCGTTTTTTTCGCATATACGGCCGAAATTCACGCTACTGTTGCCGCCAAAATCGGCAACTTCACCGCTTTTTTCGCTGATTACCCCAGCGCCAAAATCGGCAACGTCACCCCTTTTTTTGCTGATTACCCCAGCGCATTACCCTACGTGTCAATAAACTCTTATATTGAAGTGATATTGATTATTGATTACCGCCCAGTAGTGTTCATAAATGTGCCGTCAATGGGGGTTACTTGAGACAGATTTTTTCCAGATTTCAGATTATCATGTTTGAGACATTAAATTAATACCGGTACCTGCATAAAATTAATACCTACATAAAAGTCAGACTTTTTTGGTCAGAAATATAACCACTATAAATGTTGTGCCATAACGCAAGATAAAAACCATGGCTCTGTTTTCCACAGCCATGGTTTATGCTCGCAAGGTTTATAGGGCAAGAATAAACCCTTTCCTGGAGTATTTTTTTAAAACAGATTTTATTTCAATACAGATTATTAAAAGTATAAACGCTAAACTAAACAAGAACTAAACGAACGGAAATCATAATAATGAATCATTATATGTGAGCCATTCAAAAATTATTTTACTGCTATTTGTCTCCATATTGGTCACCGAATGTAATTGAATGCAGACTTCCAAGACTTTGCTGCCATATCTACCCGTGTATAGAAATATTAATAATTCATAATCAATACATTACATAGACAAGTTAAATATTCAATTGTTAGTAACTATAGTAAATTAGTAAATTATAGTAAACTATAGTAAATAAGTAAATTATATTTGTGCATTTTAGTTCATATTGGACATATTGATTCAATCATATTTATATTGATATCTTCACACACTCTCTGTCTGCCTCTCTCTCTCCGCCCTCTTTCTCACGCTCCCTATAGACTCACTCTCTGAATGATAAAATAATGAAAACCCTAAATGGATTTTCCTCTACAGATGTTACGCGCTGATTATAATTTAATATTAAATCTAGGCCTACCTCATATTGTAAGATATCTATAAGTATCTATAATACCTTTCTAGCAACGATTGCAAAAACAGTTAGAAATAATAGCTGTATATAATCATACAATTGCTTCACATACCAACTATAAGCTACATGGCTGTATAGCTGAGAGCCTATAGTACCCAAATCCGCTGAATTCTTTAATTTTTAATTATTTTTTTAATTTTTAAAATTTTCCAATATGACCTCCTCCGAACCTGCCTCCCCCCCCCCACACACACACAAGACGCAATTCATTTGCTTAATGGTATTAGAACGAGTCATTATGGTTGACCATGCAGCAGTATGTTTGCATTGTGTTGAATACTGATATTTTTTTTTAATAAATTCACTAGATTCCATTTTCTGGAAAACCTTAAAACAACGAAGTGGATGATGTGAGAGACATTAAAAGCTAGCATTTTTAACACAACGATTTTTGAGTTAGGCCCTTATCTATTTATACATCAGATACATAATCATATATTTAAGCTATATAGGTGGTAATTAGGTGACATGGTAGGCTCCGTCAGGTATGCTATGTATAGTCAGGGCCTCTTTTCAGAATATGCAAAGGATTGAGGCATTTTGGGATAGAATTGTTTTTAGATATAGATTAGGGTAATTTGAGCATGCTGAATTCAAACCACAAATGCTTAAATATATGAAAACAATCCGAGGAACAATCATTCAACTACTCTTGTCCACTGAGTGGTCAGCTTTGAAAGCTTGGCGGGTGTCCAAATTACACCATGAATTTACCCTTGATTAACCCTTAATTTGCGGCCGTAATTAACGCACTGGAATGCGAAAATCTCGGTCTTTGATGCGCATATTTCGGTAAAAGATGCGTTAAAAACGCATAGGCTAGCGTTTTTTCCGGCCGCATTTTTCGGTAACCAAATTTCGCCCCGAGAAAAGCGGAAGGCGCTTTAAACGCAAACGCTTTTGTCGGAGCGGCCGTTTTTTTCGGCGCGCCAAATACGGGAGGCGAAAAATATTTCCAATACATTTACTATGGAGCCGCTATATGCGCATGCGCAAATTTCGGTTATATGCATCCCGCTTTCCATAATATACCTTAACCTGTTGCCATGTTAACCCCTCTAGGATACAGGGAAAAAATGATCCATATTAATAATTTCGGTCTGTTGGGCGAGAATTGAAAGTATAATCATATGAGGGTGAATGGTTCTGCAGAAAATCTTATGATTCATTTCAGTCCAAAAATGATGTAATTGATTAAAAATCGGTTACCATGGAAACAATTATTGGAGTAAAACAGAACTTTTTATTGAGAAATATTAAGGCATCCAAAGTATACTTGAAATCTAGCGGTTTTGTAAGCAAGAATTAGTCAGATTTCCTAAATACAAAAGAAAATATTGATAGGAATGATAGTACAGTAAATCATCCCTCTAATGTTATGAACTTCTCTCTTAAGTAATTAAGAAGGAAGAATCCAAATAGATGACGATGTCACTAAATTGTATTAACTAGACGAATTGTTAGGAGTAAATTGTTCAAAAAAACAAATTGTTAAACAATGTATAATACTGTGTAAAATTTATTATTCAATGATTATTGATGTAATATCACTATAAAGGGCACCTGGGAACACCAACTGAGTTGACAGGAAACAACACCCTTTTTCTCTGTAAAGTTTGTAATTATATGTGATGAAAAGAGAAATAAAAATTCTTATTATTTATATATACAAAGAGGAAAACTGACAAAAATAAGCCCTAAATTGTTACCTTGTTTCCATGGTTACAATTCTATTCCTTATCAGTTACCATGGAAATAAATTACTAGAATATTAATTGTCATCTTGTATGCTTTTACATGATAACACATACACTAAGTTGTGTTATAACACAAAATTTCCATAGATATCCAAAATGTGCCATAGTTGCCAAAATGGGCAAAATTTGGCCACATGGCTCCAGCAACAATTGTTGCCCACGGGCCAGAAGAGGTTAATGACCAAATGACCTAATTTGTCTGCCATGTTTCCTTGGAGAGGTTTGCACAGGTGGCTTGTTGCCACACTCAGGGTCAGCGCCAAGTTTCATAACTG
The DNA here is from genome assembly GCA_942159475.1 of Sthenelais limicola. Lineage (NCBI taxonomy): Eukaryota > Metazoa > Annelida > Polychaeta > Phyllodocida > Sigalionidae > Sthenelais > Sthenelais limicola. The sequence goes on along the minus strand of OW804098.1, from coordinate 127,999,513 downwards.
TGATGTGTTTCAGCAAAATGAGTCATTAGTCGCAAAAAATAGACTTTGAGATATCATTATATTTGAAAAGATGAGATCAAGCTGATTCCAATGATAGTAAACAGTCTAATAATCTAATAAGTAGTTCTAGATTCTAAGTTTGATATTTTCGTTTTTGCAAAAATAAGTTTCCAATATTTCTGGGGTTCAATAAACAGTAAAGTAACTAAATGTAGTCCATATGAGGACCTTTAAAATGAAAGGATATATTACATAGATTATCCTGAAATTTGATACATCGATTGACATAGCTATAAGTGATAACCCTAAAAAAATTAGAACATTCCAATAATGTGATCTTGTGAAAAAAACACTTGTAAAATATCAATTTTGCGACTTATGACTCATTTTCCTGAAACAGATCTCAACTATAATGCAGCGCACGTTAGAGGACCTAATGACAGATGTAACCAAATAAAAAATGACATATTTTAACACAGTGCGCGCTAAGGGCCATAATCAACATTAACTATGACATCGCTGATCAACATTGCATTACTATAGCGCGGTATGTTCATATGCTATACTTTGTTTAAACATCAATATTTTCTAAATAATTATTTTCTAAGTTCTTTACTTGTTTTGAATAGAATGTTTTGTTTTCATTTACTTCAAATCTGCGATTGGTCATAATAGGAAAACCAGTCATAAGTCGTCACAAATCAGACACACTCAGACAAAAATGCAAGTGGGTGAAATCGTCAGAAAATGTACAATTTTCCCTTACCAATCCTCTCCAAAAACCCAAGTTTAAGACAAAAATCACCTTCAAAATTCAGTTCAACATGATTGCCAAACTGATTGTCTGGCAAGGCAATACCGAGTATTGACCATTTTCCAGCCTAATTCAGCAGCATTCCCTCAATGTGCAGATCTGCTGATTGTACATTTACTGAAGATCTGCCCCATATATGGGTCAGATTTTCAGATGCAGTATTTGTCACCTCCCACAACTACTGTAATTCAATCTGGGTTCTACATATGGGTCAGATTTTCAGAAAATGTACAATTCGCCTTCACCAATCCTCTCCAATAATCCACATTTAAGACAGAAATGAGCTTCAAAATGTAGTTTAACATAACAGAACTGATAATATAAGTCAATGCTATATCAGAAATACTCAGATATAATCAAAATTTATCATTTTTCTAGCAGAACTTAGCGCAAATTTCTAAATATTTGGAGCTGCCAATTGTACATTTTCTGACAATCTGACCCATGTATTACTTACCTATCTGTCCTTAAAGCTGCAGTCCAAGGTAAAGCGACCAAACAATCAGTAGTTTCTTTCTTCATCCTGTGTACTATAGAATAGAAGATACAAATGAAGAAAAATTTATATTTCCTGAGTGTTTTATTAGAATTAGAATTAGAAAATATTTTATTTCAGTCAATGACTGCAGTTAAAGGGTGAGTCAACGGGTTCATGGTCACTTTTAGGACATTAAACTTCATGGAGCCATAAGTACAACAGCCAAGTCTCAATTACTTTCATTTATGTCTGACTGATAGTCACTTACAGGCACAAATTGGGAAAGCTTAGTTGAAAAGGTCTGTTTAGCACAAGAGGGCACTAAGAGTGCTGTGTGATGCTACAAATGTGCACCAGAAATGAACATAATATCCCTACCTTCCCCGCCAATCTCCCCGCAATTGAAACAGTTCACTGTCACTGCTTTCAGCCATTGTTTTGACCAGAGAATTATACATGTAAAACAGTTTGTTTTGGTCTGCACACCTGCGTTGGTCAAAATCCTTCCCCCCACCCCACCCTCCTTCTTTCTAGCAGCAATTATGAGAGTTGTTTATTGTGTTCATTGCATATTCATTTCAAGATTGGCGAAACTTTGTGACGTAGGCAAACAGTGGTGCTTTGAATGGAGTGTTAAACTGTGAACCACTTTTTCCCTCCTTTAAATGGGTATGACATGCTAAATGATATTTTCAATTAAGTAAAACCGGGGTGGTTACATTTCAATAATAGCAAAGAAATGGATTTGCTCATAATATTTTGGGGTTTACTGACACATTAAGGGAATGTCTCCGGCAGATGGGAGGTCTTCATACCCCTTGTGTTTGTCTACAGTTCAGCGCAGTACAATACTGCGGCATTCAATGAATGCAGGCTTTACATTTTACATTCACGTTTTATGAATTCCTGGTTCATTAAATTACTTTAGTTGCAATTGTCATCTAGAAATATTACAAAGATGCTGTTAGTGCGGTGTGTGTATCTGTACATTTTTCTCCGTGTTCCTGCCTTTGTTGCTTTATTTATTTCTCCAGCTGCTTCCTTTGTCCTGCACACCTGCCACCATCTGAGACATAAATAAACACATTTCACGCAATATAACAATAAGAATAAATAAAAGAGATTAAAATTCGCACAACTTTGGAACGCATTATCCAACCGACAATGTAATATAGAAATGGTGGATTATTGCAAATAGAAGTACTACACACCCAATATGGGGAGGATTAAGAACCTAATCTCATGGTCCCTGCCTTGTCCATCCACCCACATCTACTCCATAAACTTAATCAGTCAGATCTTCGGAAAATGTACAATTGGCAGCTCTAATAATTTAGGAAATTTTGTTATATTAGGCCAAACGAGGTTTATCTGAATATATATTCGGTATTGACTTGATGTTAAACTGAGTTTTGAAGCTCACTTTTGTCTTAATTCTGGGCTATTTGAGAAGATTGTGTATGTGGTGTGCATTATGTGGCGTGCATTATGTGGCGTGCATTATGTGGCGTGCATTATGTGGTGTGCATTATGTAGCGTGCATTATGTGGCGTGCATTATGTGGTGTGCATTATGTGGCGTGCATTATGTGGTGTGCATTATGTAGCGTGCATTATGTGACGTGCATTATGTGGCGTGCATTATGTGGCGTGCATTATGTGGCGTGCATTATGTGGTGTGCATTATATGGCGTGCATTATGTGGTGTGCATTATGTGGTGTGCATTATGTAGCGTGCATTATGTGACGTGCATTATGTGGTGTGCATTATGTGGTGTGCATTATGTGGCGTGCATTATGTGGTGTGCATTATGTGGTGTGCATTATGTGGTGTGCATTATGTGGCGTGCATTATGTGGTGTGCATTATGTGGCGTGCATTATGTGGTGTGCATTATGTGGTGTGCATTATGTAGCGTGCATTATGTGACGTGCATTATGTGGTGTGCATTATGTGGTGTGCATTATGTGGCGTGCATTATGTGGCGTGCATTATGTGGTGTGCATTATGTGGTGTGCATTATGTGGCGTGCATTATGTGGTGTGCATTATGTAGCGTGCATTATGTGGTGTGCATTATGTGGTGTGCATTATGTGGCGTGCATTATGTGGTGTGCATTATGTGGTGTGCATTATGTGGCGTGCATTATGTGGTGTGCATTATGTGGCGTGCATTATGTGATGTGCAATATGTGGCGTGCATTATGTAGTGTGCATTATGTGGTGTGCATTATGTGGCGTGCATTATGTGGCGTGCATTATGTGGTGTGCATTATGTGGTGTGCATTATGTGGCGTGCAATATGTAGTGTGCATTATGTGGTGTGCATTATGTGGCGTGCATTATGTGGCGTGCATTATGTGGTGTGCATTATGTGGCGTGCATTATATGGCATGCATTATGTGGCGTGCATTATGTAGCGTGCATTATGTAGCGTGCATTATGTGGTGTGCATTATGTGGCATGCATTATCTGGCGTGCATTACAATTGATGGTGGCCCACACTGTGAACTTGTGTTTTACCCGCCCCCATTATTTGCCAGCCAAGGTTTGTGAAGGCATTCAAACTGCACTAATTCACAATGCCCCCATTGCATAACAATCTTCAAGTAGCTTTTTTCAGTGTTATTATTGAGCTCGCAGATCCTTATGCAACGGGGGCAATAATGTGTTGTTGGAGGCGGAGGCCCGTGTATTGTACACTAGGTGGGTCGGTGTGTAGGGGGATAGCGGGTGAAGGGGACAGTGGGGGGGGGGGGGCGGGGGGGGGTAGTGGGTGAAGGGGATGGTGGGGGGGATAGTGGGTGAAGGGGACGGTGGGGGGGTATGGGGGGTAATTCTTTATTCACGGGAAGATAATTCTTTATTTACAACAATAGGTGTAACGCTGGCAAAAATATTGTGAACTTCTCAAATTAAAGTTGTTCCAGTTCATGCCTTGCTTTATTATCTTGACCTAGTTACACTTTACTACATTACTACTTTTAACTATTTTTTTTTTAAACAAATTTTATTGACAATTTCACATTTGTGATACGTTTCATGTCGTTGAAAGTTATTACAAATATAGATTCAGATACAAATTAAATATTATGAGCAATTACAGCATTTCTAATTTTAATTTACCTATGCTTATAGCTTATTGACAATGTCTTTCTTTCAATACTAATTCTTATAATATTCACCAGCAATTATTGATCTTACAATTTATGATAACAATATTCTACTCTCGACTTAGGCTTTCTTTGGATGTATTTTACCACAATTTTATTTGCCTTTTCTTCTATTTATTATGACGTTGAGCTGTTATAATCATACATATTACTTATCTTCTCACCATTTTCTTAATAATTTTTTGTATGCCCTGGTAAAAATATATCATGGTACAGTTTACAAGATTGATCCGTCATGTGTAAAAACATCTAGATTTTGCTAATCTGTCTTCTATTAGCTCCATCACACCATCGAAATAATCTATCATCTCGTTCTTGTTAACTCAACTAGTTTACTATGTTTACAGCCAATTGTTTGACATTTGTAGATACTTCTTCAGATTAACCCAATGAAGTTTGACTATCAATGCATGTAATACTATCTATATATAATAAGATACCTACAATGTTTACGTGTAATAGTGAAGGAAAGGTTCTAGAGGTTTCTACGCCCTTCATCATGACTTGCGGTTGTCAGTTTTCTGTTGTCTACATGTCCTGAGAACCGTGGTGAGCGATCACAATTATGTTCTTTTCTCTTCTTTTACTCATGGGTAGGATGTTTAGAATTTCGTGCTCATTCTCTACATTTATATATATATAGGATTTTTATTCTGAATAGACATACATACATACAGTCAGAATTGAATACACCATCTGCGTGCGCTGGGCATGCAGTTCTTCCAGGCAAACCAAAAATTATGTAACCAAATGAGATTAATTTTGTAATTCTATTAAAAGTGTCCATTGTCCATATCTCCTTGTTGTTTCAGATATTTTTGTAGTCTTTATAGTTCATTGAGTAAAAATTAAAATGTCTGTTGAATCCTTGTTTCGTTGTTCATTTTTAGTATCAGTGTTAGTTCTGATCTATTATACCTTAAATCTGCTCAGTAATAATCAGTAATAATAAAAAATTATTAACAACAAGTATATTGTCTATTCATTCATAATAGTTCCAACAATGGCCGTCCTATACTGGAAGCCTTAACATTAGTTCATACATGAACATCTGTAACTCATAGGCTTCTTCTACTATAGGCCTTAACAATAACAAAACACATAATATCAATCTTGGACTGACTCCAAATCGACCTATACTGGTGGACATGATGGATCACTAACTAACCCCTTTATCCACAAAATTTCATTCTGCCCCCTTTCCCCTGCTACTATCGTTGTGTCCATCTTCTTAAGAGAAAGGATTTATGTTCCTTGGGTAATGACTTCACCCCCCTTTGTCCCCTTCAACAAGTCCTTAGGAAGTGTTGATTCAAGATATAACATGATATATAGACAAAATTGACTGGTGGGCGTGTGGGAGGTGGTTATCTCCCGCGGGTGTAGCAATATCATAAGGGGTGCGTAGCACCCTGACGATTTGCGTAGCCCAAGGGAGATAACCACCTCCCACACGCCCACTAGTCAATTTTGTATTTATTATACCTCCATAAAAATATATCTAAAAAAGAATCTAACCGATTAACTAAATAAAAACACTAGAAAAAGCCTCGTACTGTAGCCTCACGAGCTGACAGCTACGATGCGGTCAGGCTTCCTTGTTTACTTCCGGTTGAGTGGGGAATATATCAATGTGCGCTGGACCTGCCGGATTGTGAGAAGTCCTGCAGAATGTAGTTCTATTTTGAATTGTTGTTTCGCTTAATTTTCGGTTAATTACCATCATTAAGACATGAATACGATTTAAAATACTTAATAAGATAAATGTCGTTCAGTTTCATATTCAAATTTCTGTACTTTTCTTATTTGAACTCGCTGTTGTTCGCCGACTAGTGTCTGTCACTATCAACGCAGTGACAGTAGGCCTACGCCTCCCTTACGGTATTGAAGCTGTCTCTGGGAGTGGTCACAAACTATTCTGATCAAATAAAGGAGATAAACTAAAATACTTTCATAATTATCGAAGTCTACCCGTTACCAAAGCATTAGTTGAGTTTTTAAAAGATTTAAAGCTGCGAAAAGGCAACAAATTGATTCGAAACTGTGAGCGATTTTACCGCTCACCCTGCGTTGACACTTAGGCCTACAGGCTACGCACGCCGATCTATTTTCAGTTGGCTGGGAAGCCAGAACGGGGGGTCTACTTTATTTAGAAATAAATGAGTGATTCAACACCTTCCATATTCGATATTGGTAATTTTAGAGTTGTTTATTATTGTCATTTATATTTTATCATTACGCACAATGTATAATGCATCTTTATTCCGCGAAAATAATTATTTAAGTATAGAAAATAAGGAAGCGAACATGGGCCTATTTTTTCAACAAAAATTCCGCCAGCGGTAAATATGATATGTAAATACCGGCCAGAGGGTAATACGGTTTTCCAATGCTGTAGCCTATGGCTTACCATACCATCCCTACCAGAGGTATAATAAACAGTGATATGTTCAAATCTACTACAGGTCATCATTCGTTTTTATATAAGGATCTCGTTCAAGGGGGTACCTATGTTTAAGGTATCCCCTAAACTCTTTCCTCGTGGGAATAAGTTGTGCTTCGCAAGACATAGAATTCCAAAGATTGGGTAAAGAAAAAAGGTATGACCTCCAAAAGATTTCATTTTTCGGCAGGGGAACGATTAATCTTTTGCCCTTTTGAAGGCTTTGTAGGCCCAAGTTTCTAGTGTCTACATTATCTAAGTCTCTGGATCTAATAAATGCCCTCTCTAAAATATGGGTCTCGCGTCTCGTAGCAAGTGACATGATTTTGAGTTCTTTATGTATATCTATCATACTCGTATATTTTGGTAACCAAAGAATGATCTTTAGTGCAGAGTTTTGCAAAGTCTGCAGTTTTTGGAGGGAGGGTTTGGTTGTTGAACCGTAGAACACATCTCCATGCATGCAAGTGAACTTGTGTTCAAAATGATACAAATTGCTGAATTTGGGAAAGATTTCAGTCTTTGTAAGAGGTGTTTTGGTGCGTTATTGAAGCTGAGGTCTGACTCCCGCTTACATGCCTGTGAATCAGTGCTATTAACAGACAGTGTAACTTTAAGAAGTGTTGGACCAATGTTAACAGAGAGTGTAACTTTAAGAGGTGTTGGACCAATGTTAACAGAGAGTGTAACTTTAAGAAGTGTTGGACCAATGTTAACAGAGAGTGTAACTTTAAGAAGTGTTGGACCAATGTTAACAGAGAGTGTAACTTTAAGAGGTGTTGGACCAATGTTAACAGAGAGTGTAACTTTAAGAGGTGTTGGACCAATGTTAACAGAGAGTGTAACTTTAAGAAGTGTTGGACCAATGTTAACAGAGAGTGTAACTTTAAGAGATGTTGGACCAATGTTAACAGAGAGTGTAACTTTAAGTGGTGTTGGACCAATGTTAACAGAGAGTGTAACTTTAAGAGGTGTTGGACTAATGTTAACAGAGAGTGTAACTTTAAGAGGTGTTGGACCAATGTTAACAGAGAGTGTAACTTTAAGAGGTGTTGGACCAATGTTAACAGAGAGTGTAACTTTAAGAGGTGTTGGACCAATGTTAACAGAGAGTGTAACTTTAAGAGGTGTTGGACCAATGTTAACAGAGAGTGTAACTTTAAGAGGTGTTGGACCAATGTTAACAGAGAGTGTAACTTTAAGAGGTGTTGGACCAATGTTAACAGAGAGTGTAACTTTAAGAAGTGTTGGACCAATGTTAACAGAGAGTGTAACTTTAAGAAGTGTTGGACCAATGTTAACAGAGAGTGTAACATTAAGAGGTGTTGGACCAATGTTAACAGAGAGTGTAACTTTAAGAGGTTTTGGACCAATGTTAACAGAGAGTGTAACTTTAAGAGGTGTTGGACCAATGTTAACAGAGAGTGTAACTTTAAGAGGTGTTGGACCAATGTTAACAGAGGGTGTAACTTTAAGAGGTTGTGGACCAATGTTAACAGAGGGTGTAACTTTAAGAGGTGTTGGACCAATGTTAACAGAGAGTGTAACTTTAAGAGGTGTTGGACCAATGTTAACAGAGAGTGTAACTTTAAGAAGTGTTGGACCAGTGTTAACAGAGGGTGTAACTTTAAGAGGTGTTGGACCAATGTTAACAGAGAGTGTAACTTTAAGAGGTGTTGGACCAATGTTAACAGAGAGTGTAACTTTAAGAAGTGTTGAACCAATGTTAACAGAGAGTGTAACTTTAAGAGGTGTTGGACCAATGTTAACAGAGTGTAACTTTAAGAGGTGTTGGACCAATGTTAACAGAGAGTGTAACTTTAAGAGGTGTTGGACCAATGTTAACAGAGAGTGTAACTTTAAGAGGTGTTGGACCAATGTTAACAGAGAGTGTAACTTTAAGAGGTGTTGGACCAATGTTAACAGAGAGTGTAACTTTAAGAGGTGTTGGACCAATGTTAACAGAGAGTGTAACTTTAAGAAGTGTTGGACCAATGTTAACAGACAGTGTAACTTTAAGAGATGTTGGACCAGTGTTAACAGAGAGTGTAACTTTAAGTAGTGTTGGACCAATGTTAACAGAGAGTGTAACTTTAAGAGATGTTGGACCAGTGTTAACAGAGAGTGTAACTTTAAGAGGTGTTGGACCAATGTTAACAGAGAGTGTAACTTTAAGGGGTGTTGGACCAATGTTAACAGAGAGTGTAACTTTAAGAGGTGTTGGACCAATGTTAACAGAGAGTGTAACTTTAAGAAGTGTTGGACCAATGTTAACAGAGAGTGTAACTTTAAGGGGTGTTGGACCAATGTTAACAGAGAGTGTAACTTTAAGTGATGTTGGACCAATGTTAACAGAGAGTGTAACTTTAAGAGGTGTTGGACCAATGTTAACAGAGAGTGTAACTTTAAGAGGTGTTGGACCAATGTTAACAGAGAGTGCAACTTTAAGAGGTTGTGGACCAATGTTAACAGACAGTGTAACTTTAAGAGGTGTTGGACCAATGTTAACAGAGAGTGTTATTTTAAGAGGTGTTGGACCAATGTTAACAGAGAGTGTAACTTTAAGAAGTGTTGGACCAATGTTAACAGAGAGTGTAACTTTAAGAGATGTTGGACCAATGTTAACAGAGAGTGTAACTTTAAGAAGTGTTGGACCAATGTTAACAGAGAGTGTAACTTTAAGAGGTGTTGGACCAATGTTAACAGAGAGTGTAACTTTAAGAGGTGTTGGACCAATGTTAACAGAGAGTGTAACTTTAAGAGATGTTGGACCAATGTTAACAGAGAGTGTAACTTTAAGAAGTGTTGGACCAATGTTAACAGAGAGTGTTACTTTAAGAGGTGTTGGACCAATGTTAACAGAGAGTGTAACTTTAAGAGGTGTTGAACCAATGTTAACAGAGAGTGTAACTTTAAGAGCTGTTGGACCAATGTTAACAGAGAGTGTAACTTTAAGAAGTGTTGGACCAATGTTAACAGAGAATGTAACTTTAAGAGGTGTTGAACCAATGTTAACAGAGAGTGTAACTTTAAGAGGTGTTGGACCAATGTTAACAGAGAGTGTAACTTTAAGAAGTGTTGGACCAATGTTAACAGAGAGTGTAACTTTAAGAGCTGTTGGACCAATGTTAACAGAGAGTGTAACTTTAAGAAGTGTTGGACCAATGTTAACAGAGAGTGTAACTTTAAGAGGTGTTGGACCAATGTTAACAGAGAGTGTAACTTTAAGAAGTGTTGGACCAATGTTAACAGAGAGTGTAACTTTAAGAGGTGTTGGACCAATGTTAACAGAGAGTGTAACTTTAAGAGGTTTTGGACCAATGTTAACAGAGAGTGTAACTTTAAGAAGTGTTGGACCAATGTTAACAGAGAGTGTAACTTTAAGAGGTGTTGGACCAATGTTAACAGAGGGTGTAACTTTAAGAAGTGTTGGACCAATGTTAACAGAGAGTGTAACTTTAAGAGGTTTTGGACCAATGTTAACTGTAGTGAAGATAGGACAGACCTTGTTTCTCCTGACATTTAAATATATTTAGAATTACATTAGTGATTAGAGAATTCATTTTAATAAATAACTGACTACTTATAAGTGATTACTTATACTGCCATATGACATTACTCAACATCTGAGGAGGTCGTCTTTAATGTCAAGTGAAGTTTGAATTAAGTGAGAAATGTGGTTTAAGGAAATCTCTCGCAAATATGATTGTTTTGGGATGTTTAACGCTGCTAGTGATATTAATGCATGTATCAAATCTCAAAACGGTATTCAATATCACCCTTTAAATATTAAATATCACCTTTTCTCTCACTTCCTTCTCGGTGCTCTCCTGTTCCTCCCTCCCTCCTCCTCCTCTCTCCTCTTCCATTTTCCTCCTCTCTCTCCTCCCTCTCCTCTCTCTCCTCTCTCTCCTCTCTCCCTCTCTCCCTCTCTCTCCTCTCTCCCTCTCTCTCCTCTCTCCCTCTCTCCTCTCTCTCCTCTCTCCCTTCTCTCTCTCTCCTCTATCTCCTCTCTCTCCCTCTCTCTCCTCTCTCTCCACTCTCTCCTCTCTCCCTCTCACCCTCTCTCTCCTCTCTCTCCTCTCTCTCCTCTCTCTCCTCTCTCTCCTCTCTCTCCTCTCTCCCTTCTCTCTCTCTCCTCTATCTCCTCTCTCTCCCTCTCTCTCCTCTCTCTCCCTCTCTCTCCTCTCTCTCCTCTCTCTCCTCTCTCTCTCTCCTCTCTTTCCTCTCTCCCGCCCTCTCCCTCTCTCTCCTCTCTCCCCTCTCTCTCTCCTCTCTCTCTCCTCTCTCTCCTCTCTCTCCCTCTCTCTCCCTCTCTCTCCTCTCTCTCTTCTCTCCCCTCTCTCTCCTCTCTCTCCTCTCTCCTCTCTCTCTCCTCTCTCCCCTCTCTCTCTCCTCTCTCCCCTCTCTCTCCCTCTCTCTCCTCTCTCTCCTCTCTCCCTCTCTCACTCTCTCACTCTCTCTCCTCTCTCTCCTCTCTCTCTCTCCTCTCTCTCCTCTCTCTCCTCTCTCCCTCTCTCCCTCTCTCTCCTCTTTCTCCTCTCTCTCCTCCCTCTCTCTCCTCTCTCTCCTCTCACCTCTCTCTCTCCTCTCCCTCCTCTCACTCCTCTCTCTCCTCTCCCTCTCTCTCCTCTCTCTCCTCTCTCTCCTCCCTCTCTCTCCTTTCTCTCCTCTCACCTCTCTCTCTCTCACTCTCCTCTCTCCTCTCTGTCCCTCTCTCTCCTCTCACCACTCGTTCCTTTCTCTTTTCTTACTTCTTCTCCTCTCCTCTCCCCCCCTACCTCTGTCTCAGCACCTCAGCACATGAGATGTGTCACGCATAAATGAGTCAAGAATGAATCTTGAGGTACCATAATATTTTAAAGGATGAGATTAAGTTTCAACGGTGTTAAACGGTAGCAAATATACCATTTTTATATTTCATGTTTTACTTTTTTACTTCTGCATGTACAAAGTTGACTAGTATGCTAGCTTAAAATACTCCACAGGATATATATAATATATAAGTAACTTTATTTCTATTTGTTTACAATAACAGTACAGTATATTGTCATATTCACTGCTCAGGTCCAGTACAAGACTAAGGCATTCAGAATTAAAGGTAACTGTCAGTAGAAATGGAACACTTCTTTCATACAGACATGTAGACCTCTTTGTCTCCCTTTCACAATGTAATATCAAGCAGTTTGGCAAATAAAAGATTGTCCTATATCGTATTGTAGTCGTTTTACTATAATCCTCTAGGTGCCATCCATAAAGGATTGGTACGCCTATGTATTCACAGAGGGACCTACGCTTGATCCTCTGCATTTATATCTTCATTATTACTAAATACCCTATTTACCCTTATGTTCTTTGGTAAACCCTTGTGGTATTATTCTACTTGTTTCCTCAACCTGTTATAGTCCGATCACTGATTGTCACATTCTATGACTCTTATTATGCAGTACACTCTGTCCAGCCTCTGTAGAGCGCGGCACCCGCGTACTGGGGTATGTGTCCCTCCTTGAAGTCTCTTTGAAGTCCCAGCTCTTCAGAGGCTGGACAGAGTGTATGTGTATAATCCATGGGAATATGTAGCTACCTGTTTGTAGCATGTTATGTAGTTCCCTACCCTGTCCAGGCGGACCCGGGGCCGTTTAACGGACTGGTGAATAAACCATCATATGAGGAGTTGCCTTGTTAACTTGTTTATTCATTATCGAGAGATTGTGAATCACTACAGTACCTTATCTTATTCATGTGGGCATGGGTGTCTGTCCTCTGTCCTTGACTCCGTCCCCTGGATGACCTTGGAAATACAAAGATACATTTAATCCATGTCATGGAATATACAAGCGCTACAAGGACACTATTTAATAGAACACCTTGCAAGATTTTGCAATTATGATTTATTTCTCTGAAACCCATCAGGTATAGAGAGTTGGTGTTTAATGACATGCTGTGCCTGGCTGGTCTAAAAGCTTCCCCTGTGTCTCCGCTATACAGCAGTAGACGTGTGTAATGAAGCACAGCCACTGTAACAATGCATCTTTATGGGTCAGATTTTCTGAAAATGTACAATTCACCTTCACCAATCCTCTCAAATAACCCATTTAAGACAAAAATCAGCTTCAAAATGCATTTTAACATAACAGAACAGATACAATAAATCAATGTGGCACCAAATCTATTCAGATATACCGGGTATTCTTCATTTTTCAGCCTAATTTAGGAGAATTTCCTAAATGTGTAGAGCTGCCAATTGTAATTTTCTGAAAATCTGACCCGTATACTTCATTACACAGAGCATCTCTCTACACTCTCTCACCTCTTATTTAAACTTTCTAACTTCATAATTATCACTTTTCATAAAGTGAAATCTAATGATTTGCTTTATAACTTTAAGTTCTTTTATGTCTTGTTGTGATGTGTGTTTATTAACCACTGTTAGTATAGACATCTTGAGGAGACGGATTCTTTGATATGGTGCTATGATTGGTGGCGAGCTGTGTTGGTGAATACAACAGCCCTGCCCTATTGAACTCTTATAGCAAATGGCACGATGGAGGGTTCAAACTGATCGAGACCCCTCAGAAAACGGAACAAACCCCA
>OW804098.1:127831013-127981013 GCA_942159475.1 Sthenelais limicola | reverse complement strand
CCTCCTCCTCCACCTCCTCCACCTCCTCCTCCTCCTCCACCTCCTTCACCTCCTACTCCTCCTCCTCCTCCTCCTCCACCACCACCTCCTCCACCTCCTCCTCCTCCACCACCACCTCCTCCACCTCCTCCACCTCCTCCACCTCCTCCACCTCCTCCACCTCCTCCACCTCCTCCTCCTCCACCACCACCTCCTCCACCTCCTCCACCTCCTCCCCCCTCCTCCACCTCCTCCTCCACCTCCTCCACCTCCTCCACCTCCTCCACCTCCTCCACCTCCTCCACCTCCTCCACCTCCTCCACCTCCTCCACCTCCTCCACCTCCTCCACCTCCTCCACCTCCTCCTCCTCATGAGATGTCATCATATTTAAACAGATGAGATCAAGCAGATGCTACATCTCCATTAATTACTAAACTTCTAAAGTGGTATTATACACAGTCCAGTTTTACCCTTTAAAACTTGTTCCGCTCGCAGTGATTTACTGTGGCTGGGGGGTGTGGGGGGAGGCTGGTGGGGTGTGGGGGGAGGCTGGTGGGGTGTGGGGGGAAGCTGGGGATGTGTGGGGGGAGGCTGGGGGAGGGGGGAAGACTGGGGGGGGGGGGGGTGGGGGGAGGGTGGTGGGGTGTGGGGGAAGACTGGTGGGGTGTGGGGGGAGGGTGGTGGGGTGTGGGGGGTCGGTGGAGGTATTGAAGAAAGCAAATGCAGGAGACTAATAACTGAGGTCCCGGAAATTTTACAATTCAACTTCACCAATCTTCCCAAATAACCAAAATTCCAGACGAAAATAAAGCTGCCAATTGTACATTTTCTGAAAATAGTAATTATTTCACCGCAGTGATATTTTGTAGTTTCATGACATTGTGTGGTCAAGTCATGCAGAACTCCATAGGCTTAGCATTGTGGACACAATAACTCCCTGTTTTTTCATCGATCATATGTGATGTGTTTCAAGAAAATGAGTCATAGGTCGCAAAATTGATATTTTTCAAAGAGTTTTTTTCACAAGATCATATTATTAGAATGTTCTACTTTTTGAAGGGTGCATCACTTATAGCTATATCAATCGATTTATCAAATTTCAGGACAATCTATGTAATATATTCTTTCGTTTTAAAGGTCCTCAGATGGACTACATTTGATTACTTTACTCTTTATTGACCCCCAGAAATATTGGAAACTTTTTTTTTTCAAAAACGAAAATATCAAATTTAAAATTTAGAAACACTTATTAGATTATTAGACTGTTGATTAGACTGTTTACCATCATTGGAATCGGCTTGATCCCATCTTACCAAATATAATCATATCTCAAAATCTAATTTTTGCGACTTATGACTCATTTTCCTGAAACACATCACATATAGTTTTATGAATTGTACCTGAGACATGCGTGTGAAAGGTGACTTCTAGTCCCTATTGTGTATCCCAGCATGCACTGTAACAGAGGGTCTGAGTCTGCGTCCTTGAGTTATGGAACAATTGACGCTAGGCATACATGAGTTATGGATACAGTTACCTTGGAAACACGTCAGCTGTCCATTTCCGGTCAAACAGGATACTTTTGATGCCATATATGCCTATATAACCACTTGATATAGCGGGCGTGTGATTGGTCAAACAGGATACTTTTGTTGATGCTATATATGTCTATGTGGGTGTGATTTATCAGTATAGGTTTGCACGGTCAACAGGTGCTAACTCATTATTCTACTCGGATGCTGCAATAACTTATTTATCTGAGAACCAATATTTAGTCTGTTTCAGTCCAAGATAAAATGAGATTTATACAGGTTCCTGAAAAAGTTGAATATACTGCACAATCAGCTTACAGTTCGGCATTGTTTCATGCAGTAGGAATCACAGATGTATGTACTGCATATTCAGCTCACAGTTCAGCATTGTTTCATGCAGTAGGAATCACAGATGTATGAACTGCACAATCAACTTGCCGATCAGCATTGTTTCATGCAGTAGGAATCACAGATGTATGAACTGCACAATCAACTTGCCGATCAGCATTGTTTCATGCAGTAGGAATCACAGATGTATATATACTGCACCATCAGCCTACAGTTCAGCATTGTTTCATGCAGTAGGAATCACAGATGTATGTACTGCACAATCAACTTGCCGATCAGCATTGTTTCATGCAGTAGGAATCACCAATGAATGTACTGATCCGGGAAACTATTAGGCAGTTAGAGCCTGAGTTTATGGTCCTTCGTTTTCTCTAAGCCTGCTGGGAACAAGCCGAGGCCAAGCCGAGGATTGTTTCCGGCTGGCTTAGAGAAATTATAAACAAATTATAAACAAATAATTGAAAGTTTATTTTACAGATCTTATTACTGATGTTTATTTTAAAAAAGGCTACTTGGAAGACCTCCAGTAGAGAACGAAACTGTCCTCTTCTTGATTTATATTACTATTATAAGTTTATGTTTCACTGAATAAAAGTTCCATAATAATAATAATAAACCACAACTCAGAGGTGGTATGAAAGTGTTTTCTACATTTATCTGAGTCTAGCATTTAGCAGTTAGTCTTTATTTCGAGTAAACCTTGGCGCAAGTTTCAAATCGCAGATCAACAATTCTTTCTGGTGTAGAATAATCAATAAAAACGAGATGTTTATCTAAATAAATAGGTTGCATGGAATTATTAAACATATTTTGTACAGCACATTGAATTCATACAATTATCAGCAATGTCTGAGGATGGGATTCTATTTAGAATAGATTTGTGATCCGTTTTAGGAAAATGAGTCGCAAAAAATGGACTTTGAGATAATTATCATCATATTTCAAAAAAGATAATCAAGTTGATTGCAATGATAGTAAACAATGAGACACCTAATATGTATTTCTATATTTTAAGTTTATATTTTTATTTTTGAAAAAATGTTTGCAATGTTTCTTTACACCAGTAAAGTAAGTAACTACACTCCATACAAAGGCCTTCAAGACGCAAGGATATATTTAATACAATACCCTAAAATATGTTTCACGGATTTATATGACTATGAGTGCTAAACCCTCTAAAAATCAGAACATTTCAATGAAGAGATCTTGTGATAAAAACACTTTGAAAAATATCAATTTTGCGACTTGTGAATTATTTTCTTGAAACACATCACATTTGTTTTATTTGTGCTTATTTGGATGATGAAGGGAACATGTGAGGACCAGGCGAGTGGTAGAGGCAGGGAGATGTGCTGCGGCAGGAAATCACTGTCTGTGTAGTGGAAATAGTCGCCCCTGTAGCGGAGATAGGCCACAGATGCACTGATACCGGCTGCTGGGCTGCAACACGAGAGAAAATACATATGGACTAAGACGGACACCGGGTTGGAGAATAAAAGTTTATTTATAATATTTATTAAATATGATGAATGAATTGGTAAGTACATGGATGATAAATAAACTTTGATGTATAATAAGAAGATAAGAGATCAATATATTTGTTTGATTGATCATTGATAAAAGTGATAAGACAATTGTAAATTGATGATTAAGTTAGGAGGTAATCAGTGATAAACATGGCAGTGTGATTGACAATGGCAATTGATGTTTGAAGCAGATGTGTAGTTTTAAGCTGCTTGGAGGAGGTGTCGCTCGATGGAGTTGAGGACACCTGAAAGTATATAAATTGAAAGTTAAGAAAAAGGGAATGTGGTGGGTGGGAGCGAGTGAAAGAATGAGGGTTAGTGAATGGATGAATGAGTTTATATAGGGTTAGTAGGCCCGGTGATCGAAGACCATGCAGCCCCATTGGCTAATAATAACCAATGCAAATCAAATGTGATGTGTTCTTTGGCCATCAGAATGCAGGATACAATTTTAGCAGGATGATAATAAACTCTTTTGCGTTGATTATCAGTTATACCCTTATAGGACGGTATGAACGGCCTTGAAAACGATACGTTATACAACACGTTATATGGGTCAGATTTTCAGAAAATGTACAATTGGCAGTTGTACACATTTAGGAAATTCGCCTAAATTAGGCTGAAAAATGGTCAATTCTAAGTGTATCTGAGCATATTTGGTATCGTGTCGAGTTAAAGTATCAGTTCTGTTATGTTAAACTGCATTTTGAAGCTCATTTTTGTCTTAAATGTGGGTTATTTGAGAGGATTTGTGAAGGCGAATTATACATTTTCTGAAAACCTGACCCATATACACAACTAATGTAATGAATGGATTAATGGACCCTCAGTGCTATACGGATGCTTTATGACAGTGGGTGGCATTGCTAACTACAATTACTCACGTGTTATTAACAGCTGGTGGCTTGGCTGGTCGTTCAGTTTTGTAAAGGATTGACTAATGAGAGAAAAACCCCTGTGGAGATAAACTCTTGGATGAAATATATGCGTTGACCATCCTGACATTCTTTCTAATCTCATCTCTTATCTCCCGCTCTTCCCTACCATCTTTCTTAGAGAAGGACTTAGAGGAAGAGAGGAGATTATAGTTTATGGCAGGGTAATTATAGTGCGGTGATTTCTCTCTGATGTCGAGGTGTAGAAGAAGGCATATTCCATTAGTCCCTGTGATAGGTAGGTTAACCATTGCAAATGACCCATACTTAATACATGATTTATATGACACTTTATAATGCCTTTTCACTACCAGGCCAGCGTCTAACCTTGCAGATACTCTTTTTTAATATTCACATAATTCCTATGAACTCCATAATGTTTAAAATGGATCGATATAGGCCTGTGATGTAAGGTAGGTATTATAGCAAGAACAGTATCGCGTCTAAGGGGGGCTATATTCTCAGAGTATGGCCGAAAACTACGAGGCCGTAGGCCGAGTTGTTTCTCGGCCATACGAGGAGAATATAGGCCCACGAAGACACGATACTGTGCTATTCTTGTTTTTATTCCATGATTCTTAACTTATTAAACTTTATTTGATTTATTTCATCAAATTTGTTGTCCGCATAGCTCATAGGTCTCGAACGGTTGTGATGTCACTGTACAATACAGGGAGTTTATATTGTCCACCTTGTGAGCGGCAAGTATATCGATTATATTGTACGCTCATGGCCAAATCATGGAAAAAAAAACCTATGCTGAGATCTACAGAAATTAGAGAATGATATATAGCGCCTAGTGATATAGGTTGGATATATGTTGCGGCGATATAAAGGAAAATAAATGATATATGAATATTGTGATTTGGAATGTTATTACTAGAATATTTAGGGTATAAAAGTATTTCCATGTTATAAATGGTTAAGTTTCTTCGAAACAGGTATTCGGGGTTAGTATTATTATCGATTAAAAATGTCTACAACTCTTAAAAGGTGACCAGAATCATATAGTATGGAGTGGTATAGGAACCATATATTAACAAAATGATAATAATACTTATTTCCTATTTGGGATGGTATGGGTATTCTGCCTTTCTCTCCCTTTATCTGTCTGCCCCCCCCCCTCTCTCTCTCCTGCTCCTCGCTGCCCTCCCTCCCTCAGCTCACTCACTCCCCCCTCCCACTCCCACTCTCCCACACTCTCTCTGAGTTAATCTTTCATACCTTGTGAAAGAGTTTGACAAATACAGTTATGTTCAAGTTATGAAAATGAAAAAAACAGGGAAATGTTCGTGGTTCTGATAATAATGCATTAGAAAACAATATGATTAGTTCCTTTTAGGAATTAACCAAGAATGAATCTTGAGTCGGGGAGAAACAAGACACCTGTGGAGTCATGAAAGGCCATAAATGTGAGGTGTTTCAGGAAAATGAGTCATAAGTCGCAAAAAATGCATTTGAGATACCATCAAATCTGAATAGATGAGCTCAAGCCGCTTCTAATGGTAGTGAACATCAACGGTATCTGAGTAGTGTTTCTATGTTATAAGTTTGATCGATCTAAAAATTTATTGATATTTAGGCTGGATAATTACTAATAAAGTACCTAAATATACTCCATAAGATGACCTTAGAAATACATAGATATATTTAATACATTGCCTTGAAATTCCGTATATGTATTAAGGTTACTA
Organism: Sthenelais limicola; assembly: GCA_942159475.1. Taxonomy (NCBI): domain Eukaryota; kingdom Metazoa; phylum Annelida; class Polychaeta; order Phyllodocida; family Sigalionidae; genus Sthenelais; species Sthenelais limicola. The sequence goes on along the minus strand of OW804098.1, from coordinate 127,974,998 downwards.
GCAGCATCAAGTACCCCAAAGAATAGAATATTCCATCAAAGATATCTTATAAATGAATCACTTTGAAAAATGTCCATTTTGCGACTCATGACTCATTTTCCTGAAACCCATCACAAATGCATGGAGGCTTGTGGGAGACTTTCTGAGACTTCCTTTGATGCTAGTGGAAGAGATTTATTTCAGACGAATTGCAGCAACTTTCCTGCTCGATTGGAATTGTTTAAAAAATAATAAATTGGTGGCTTGCAATCCTGATATTATCGCCCTAGGCAATTGATTCATGACTCGTCAATTTTCTGCTTAGGGAATTGCTAGCTTCTAGGCAATTGCCTGAACACATAGAAATATCCAGCATATGTAGGTTTGTTCTAACTTTGAATATAAATGTTGCTGGAATATGGGGAACAACATCAATCCTACAGATTGGCTGGACATCATGTGTGTACTTGAAAGAGTCTTTTATTAACAGATCTTTAGACTAGACTAAACTAGACACTTTTTCCTGGTACCTAACACCCGGAGGGCCATAAAAGGGCATACATTTCTGGATGGTAAAGTAGATAACAAATGTGGCTTGTTTGAGAAGTGTTGAGTGTTGAATGTTGATTATAATTATGTTGCACATGGACGAATTAAGCTTGTTTGGTATCGATATATGTACTTTAATTCTGTTACGTGATGTTATTGTGTATTAGAGGAAGATACTGTTACATGAATTGTGTATAAGAAAAGTTTATATAAATTGTTAAACCTATCTAGTAAAGTTAGGTCAGAAAATAGCAGTCGTTTGGCAGAATATATATGATAATTCACCACTATAAAGTAATATAAGCGGTTGATGAACAAGGTATAGCCAACACTGCAGTTGTTATGTAAACAGTCTTATATCTCACTTTAAATGCATTGTATAATGATTTGAACAATGATATTGCCTAGATGTAAACTGTCTTATATTTCACTTTAAATGTATTGTATAATGATTTGAACAATGATATTACCTATAATAATTTAATGAGCAATTACTTGGAATACGAGTCCCTGATATAAACTCCAATACATATATTACGCGGAACTTACCGGACACTCAAAATACGAACAATGAGGACAATGAGAGACAATGACAATTTAATTTAATTTAATTTATTTCAATCATTTGTTGAGTATGCCTGGGAAGACCTGCACGATCCATCGTGCAGAGGGTATTGTACTGTTTCTTACATTTGTTATGTAAAAATGAGCTGTTGGAATAAAAATTCTATATAAGAAACTCGAATGCTACTGTTCTCAATTATTATAACAACAATCAACACTTTCTCACAGCCCTCATTAATTATCCACTACATATTATCTATATAGTATGCAACAGTTTTATTGAAGTTGAATCATTTCTACGGGAAAAGTTCACATAAGTGAAGTTCTATTTCATCTTAGAGTCTCCGTGATAACCACGCCTTCTACTGGTCTGGTGCACAGCCCGGAGTTCCTGCTGTTTAGTCCCGTGGATTGTCTGTGCATATGATAAAGGCGGTCTCTTGCTTCAGCAGTGGGCGTCATGAATGTTATTTGCCTTAACTCATTTGAGGTTAGCCTATGTATGTTTAGACCTATGTCAGGGCAATCGTTTAGCGTTAGTGTTTAGGCAGATGTGTGGTGTCTGTAGGATCTCACTTATAGGGCGACTCCACCAGAGAGAAAAACAGCGCTGACAAACTTTGTTGTTGCCCACTAATTTGTTGCTACAAATATCCATCATACAGAAACAACAGTTCCCACAGAATGTGGCAGCACATCTGACACTCCTCCATTTGCAAACATGAAATGAACTGATGTTAGTGGGCAACAAAAACCTTTGTCGCCGCTGTTTTTCCTCTAGTGCAGTTCCGCTATTATATGTAAATACTCATTTCCTCTAGTGCAGTTCCGCTATTATATGTAAATACTCATTTCCTCTAGTGCAGTTCCGCTATTATATGTAAATACTCATTTCCTCTAGTGCAGTTCCGCTATTATATGTAAATACTCATTTCCTCTAGTGCAGTTCCGCTATTATATGTAAATACTCATTTCCTCTAGTGCAGTTCCGCTATTATATGTAAATACTCATTTCCTCTAGTGCAGTTCCGCTATTATATGTAAATACTCATTTCCTCTAGTGCAGTTCCGCTATTATATGTAAATACTCATTTCCTCTAGTGCAGTTCCGCTATTATATGTAAATACTCATTTCCTCTAGTGCAGTTCCGCTATTATATGTAAATACTCATTTCCTCTAGTGCAGTTCCGCTATTATATGTAAATACTCATTTCCTCTAGTGCAGTTCCGCTATTATATGTAAATACTCATTTCCTCTAGTGCAGTTCCGCTATTATATGTAAATACTCATTTCCTCTAGTGCAGTTCCGCTATTATATGTAAATACTCATTTCCTCTAGTGCAGTTCCGCTATTATATGTAAATACTCATTTCCTCTAGTGCAGTTCCGCTATTATATGTAAATACTCATTTCCTCTAGTGCAGTTCCGCTATTATATGTAAATACTCATTTCCTCTAGTGCAGTTCCGCTATTATATGTAAATACTCATTTCCTCTAGTGCAGTTCCGCTATTATATGTAAATACTCATTTCCTCTAGTGCAGTTCCACTATTATATGTAAATACTCATTTCCTCTAGTGCAGTTCCGCTATTATATGTAAATACTCATTTCCTCTAGTGCAGTTCCGCTATTATATGTAAATACTCATTTCCTCTAGTGCAGTTCCGCTATTATATGTAAATACTCATTTCCTCTAGTGCAGTTCCGCTATTATATGTAAATACTCATTTCCTCTAGTGCAGTTCCGCTATTATATGTAAATACTCATTTCCTCTAGTGCAGTTCCGCTATTATATGTAAATACTCATTTCCTCTAGTGCAGTTCCGCTATTATATGTAAATACTCATTTCCTCTAGTGCAGTTCCGCTATTATATGTAAATACTCATTTCCTCTAGTGCAGTTCCGCTATTATATGTAAATACTCATTTCCTCTAGTGCAGTTCCGCTATTATATGTAAATACTCATTTCCTCTAGTGCAGTTCCGCTATTATATGTAAATACTCATTTCCTCTAGTGCAGTTCCGCTATTATATGTAAATACTCATTTCCTCTAGTGCAGTTCCGCTATTATATGTAAATACTCATTTCCTCTAGTGCAGTTCCGCTATTATATGTAAATACTCATTTCCTCTAGTGCAGTTCCGCTATTATATGTAAATACTCATTTCCTCTAGTGCAGTTCCGCTATTATATGTAAATACTCATTTCCTCTAGTGCAGTTCCGCTATTATATGTAAATACTCATTGCTTACTCACTGCATCCGCACTGGTCGGGAGTTGAGGTGTTGTATCTCTGGCTGGCACATGGTGGCGTTGTGCAGTGAGGATGATGTTAGGCGCGCCACTAATATTGTATTGTTATGACCTTATGACCTTGTGACCTTATGACCTTATGACCTTGTGTCGACCTTATGATGTAATCTATTGAAGATGGTCAGACAGACACCGTATGACACCATTACTGGTCAATAAATGATGAATATATGTACACTCGAACCATTACCTGCACTGGAATGATTTATAAACAACGTTAAAGTTGCAAAACAATATTTACTACTTTTTGTTCCGTTCTTTTCCAAGATATCTATAAGCTAGTTCACATGAATGTTGGCAGGTTGGGTCTGGTTGGTTTTTCTACAGCGCTTCTAAAACGTCCTTGTTTGTGTTTGGAGAATCCGCCTGAATCCTTTCCTCTGATGACTTCACTTATTATCGCTCACCAGTGGCTGTTGTTGTTCAATGTGCAGATGGTACTATTCCACCCTATTTAATATGTATTTAAGTTAAAAAAAACCTGATTAAACAATCAATTAATCGCAAAGATGGAATTACAACGATGCGATTAAGTGGATTACAACGATGTTAATATAAATAAATGTAGGACATCTGAAATTATTTCTATATTTGATGTTTGGGTTTTTATGTTTTCAAACTTTTCCCAAAATTTTAATTTCTGTTTTTTTCTGGGTGGAAAATTAATAAGAAAGTGAGTAGTAGTACTACATGGGACGACCTTAGAAGAGCAACCATATATTCAATACATTTTCAAATTTGCTGAATATATTTTTGTTGAGAATTATTGGACTTTACATGACGGGCCATTGTGTGTATTGCTTGAGCTGGATGTAGATGCCTGGTAACCTTTATTTGTGATGTGTTTCAGGAAAATGAGTCATAATCGCAAAATTCATATTTTTCAAAGTGTTTTTTTCACAAGATCACATTATTGGAATGTTCTGATTTTTGGAGAGTTTGTCAGTTATAGTTATGTCAATCGATGTATCAAATGTCAGGACAATCTATGTAATATATCCTTTCGTTTGAAAGGTCCTCATATGGACTATATTTAGTTACTTTACTGTTTAGTGACCCCCAGAAATATTGGAAACTATTTTTTTCAAAAACGAAAATATCAAACTTAAAATCTAGAAATACTCATTATTTTATTAGACTGTTTACTTTCATTGGAATTGGCTTGATCTCATCTTTTCAAATATAATAGTATCTCAAAATCTATTTTTTGCGACTTATGACACATTTTCCTGTAACACATCACATATGGTACTAGAAAGGGAGTCTGTATTGCGCTCTTATATAAGAATAGGAATCTCATATTGTATTTTTCTATTATTACTTAATGTTCCTTATGAGCTAAGATGCAAAATAAGTGTTTATCTATAAAATGTTGTTATTATATGAATTTATCCTTAACAGTTAGGTGAAACTGTATTCTATGTCATTTGTTATTTACAGTTTTCACGGTGTCACTAGGGTGTAATTTTGTACATCAATAAACATCTTAATTTAACCAAGAACATTGTTGCCCTCCAAGTATAGTCTGAATAGGTTTTTGTCAAAACTCTGGCCTGGATTATTAATTTGTTATACCATTATTATTCTCTATTGTAACATTGTATGATGATTCTTTGTCTATTTTTTTTATTTTTCTGATAATTTTCTCTGTCAAGTATAACCGTGACTTTGATTATGTATAATGTATGTAGACTGAATTTACTGTTAGACTATTTACAAATGGGATGAGTGCGGTATAGTCTGAATAAGCTCTTGTCAAAACTCTGGCCTTGGAGTATTAATTTTGCTATACCTTTATACTGTTGAGAAAAACATTAGAGTTCTTTTATTTCATTAGGCTGAATTATATTGATCTCGTTTTTTAAATGTGGCACCGTCTGAAACACATCCATGGTGGTATGGCGTTTTTTTTCAGTATTGATGTAACAGTAATAAATTATTTCTTTGCCCTAAATGAAAAAAAAAAGAAAAAAAGTTATATGATATCCGGGTAGAGTTGGCTAGTTGAGCTGGATGTAGATGCCTGGTAACCTTTATATGGTACTAGAAAGGGAGTCTGTATTGCGCTCTTATATAAGAATATCAATCTTATATTGTATATTATTACTTAATGTGCCTTATGAGCTAAGATGCAAAATAAGTGTTTATCTATGAGATTTTGTTATTATATGAATTTACACATCCTTAAAAGTTAGGTGAAACTGTATTCTATGTCATTTGTTATTTACAGTTTTCACGGTGTCACTAGGGTGTAAGTTTGTACATCAATAAACATCTGTATTTTAACCAAGAACATTGTTGCTCTCCAAGTTATATGATATCAAGGTAGACTGGAGTTGGCTAGAGATAGAGGCAATATGTGTTCATGCAAGGTCCAGGTACTTTAATGTGGAAAGCAGGGAACAAAGAGCACAGAGAGAACATTTACAAAAATCCATGTTTTAATCCATTTGAAAATAGAGTCTCTGGTAACAGTAATAATGCCAGCCACAAGTCTGTATTTGATACAAATCTCAGCGGTACACTGTGACACCCAGACTGTAGGGTGTGGTAAGAACATACACTGTGACACCCAGACTGTAGGGTGCGGTAAGAACGTACACTGTGACACCCAGACTGTAGGGTGCGGTAAGAACACGTACACTGTAACACCCAGGTTGTACGGCGCAGTAAGAAGGATGTATTGTACACTTAACTCATTCATAGGGAGGCAGAATAAACTGAAAATAAAGTTTAAAAACAGTTTAAAATGTTTCTCTGCTAAAGACATGCAGTTAATAGTGAATAAAATTCAGAGCTTTTCAATTATGAGCTCCTCATTGCAATTTATCTTAATTCTGGTTTTTAAACATTGTGGCAGAGAACCAAAGTCTTTTTTGGGGGTCAGTAAGCCCCGCTACACCACCAAGACCCAACTGAAGACCCCACTAACAAGTAGGGCAGGCAACCCCCCGCCCCCCAACTGAGGACCAGTAGGTGAAGAATCCCCCACGGTTCATAAGTAGGTCAGGTAACCCCATATGAGGACAAGTAGGTCAGGAAACACCCAATGAGCACAAGTTGGTCAAACACCCCGACTGAGGACAAGTAGGTCAGGAAAGCCCCACCAACTACAGTAAGTAGGTCAGGAAACCCCCACTGTTAAAAAGTAGGTCAGGAAACCCCAATGAGGACAAGTAGGTTAGGAAACCTCCACTGTGGGGTAATGGGACATGTATGTGTTATGGACTGGCTTAACACATGATAACAGTATTCTTTCAGAAATAAATATCATACAATATGATCAATTTCTAGATATCATTAGAAGTATTTTAATATCAAAAGCATTTACCATTTTGGAAGATGACTTATGAACATTTCCTCCCAGTGACATGAATCTACAGAAAGTAGGTCACAAGTGCCTCAGGCCACACCCCTAACTGACACATGACCTAAGCCACGCCCACATGACCCACTTCTACATGTGACCTACTTTGGTTCTCTGTTAATAATTGTGTCCTGGGTGTGAACAGAGGTGGAAGCCATGTTGCTGTAAGCATTAGCTGGCCGGCTCTACTCTGCTCAAACCCAGATAAATTGTTTCAATCATAAGAACATAACAGATTGACCGATTGCAAGAAATTAGTTCAGAATTACCAGGGGAGAATCAATAGGGGAGTTGCATAGCCGCAATTTTGAATCCTGATTCGCATTGAATTATGGGACTAATGGTACAGTGAAAAATCTACAGAAAACATGCCATGTTCATTATGGAATATTTATCAATGTTCTAATGTCAATATCCATGTGTTATACATGTGTCCATGACACATGTCCCAATCTTCCCATCATGCATTTGGTTTTCATAGATCATTTTTACAAGCTATGGTATTGGCGAAAATATAAGTGCAATTTTCAATAAAAATCTTGCCAAATATTTGTATGTCAGATTTCAACAGAATCCATCCCAGCATTCACTGCTGTAGACATGCGCAGTGAGACATGCAACTCCCCTATTGTTTCAATCATAAGAACGTAACAGATTGACTGATAACAATAAATTAGTTCAGAATCACCAGGGGAGAATCGATTGTCATGTTCAGGCCATATTATTTGTCTAAATGTTTTCTAACAATATATGCATCACAGAAAAATGAGTCACAAGTCGCAAAATATAGATTATGAAATACTGTCATAGTTATAGATGAGATCAATTGGATTGCAACGATGTTAATCATTAGTGCTTACATATATTTTAATATTTTGAAAACAAGTTAACCATGTTTTGGGATGTTTTAGGATGGCCTAATTAAATATATTCATTAAAATGTTATAATTTGATAAACGTATTCATTCAACAAACAAACCAAAACACCCCAAAACAAGAATATTTTGACATTCAGTTATTGAAGTCATTTTTTGTTGGTTGGGACTCATTGTTAAGTGAGACATCAATTATTCAGTACAGGAATTATATCTCAACAGAATCACAAGGCAGAGGTAAGAGTATCGCAAGTAAATCACATGTACAGACGTCCATCACTTAACCATGCTTTACTACATAACTCTCAGGTCACTGCCGTAATCATAACATTTCTTTTATAATAATAAATCTAATATGTCACAGGAAAATGAATTTGAGGTACCATCATACTTGAAAAAACGTGATCGGGTGAATTACCAACAATGGTAACATTTGACAATCTAATATATGGGTCAGATTTTCAGAAAATGTACAATTCACCTTCACCAATCTTCACAAATAACCCAAATTTCAGACGAAAATAAAGTTCAAAATACCGTTCAACCTAACCAAACAGATTGCTAGAATGAATGCAATGCCGAATATACTTGAATTTACCTAGTATTGACCAAATTGCAGCCTAATTTAGCAGAATTTACTAAATGTGTACAGCGGCAAATTGTACATTTTCTGAAAACCTGACCCATAGACATAACATATCAATAACCGCCAGGGTTAAAGAGTGCACCTGCTGCCGCTCAATATCGTTATTTAATCATCCAATAACCATGATAATGGTAATGATAACACTACTTATAAGTGTCTGTCACTATTATGGATGGTTTTCTTTACCAAAACTAAAACCATCCAACTAGGATAAGAATTTAATTTATGAAAACGTTTTGTAAAAACGTAAAATATATTTTTGTAAAATGCTGGACGATCAACTAGGATGGTTAATGGTTAAAGCAGATTTAGAAGAATACAAGTAATCCAAATAGTGTTGGGTTTTTAATCCAAATATAGTTAACTCCGGTCCTTGGGGTTTTTCCACACTTCATATACATAGATTGTCTTTTAATCAGATATAAAAGGTTTAATCAGTACATATTCCACTCCCTTAAGCCTGGGTTCCACTGTCCTGCTACTCTCACTACTTCTCCTGCTTCTTGATTATGGATACAGGAGCCGTAACGGAGGAGTAACGGTAGCGGTGCTATTGGGTCTTGCTACAAGCCATGTTACTTCCCGCTACTTTTGGCTGATTTTAGAAGCGTAGACGGCACACGCTTCCATCAAACATGTTTGATTTGTAACAGCCGCTTCATTGTAGCTGAAGTAACAGGAAGTAGCGGGAGCTGTAGCGGGGCACTAGCACTGCTCTACATTACTCTTCACATTACTTGACACATCCATTCTCATCTGAATTTCTGCTCACATTTCTGATTAGCAGTAGAAGTAGCAGTAGAAGTAATGTGGCAGTAGCACTTATTCTTGTTACCTTCAGTTGCTTGTTCCCGCTTCTAAAGAAGCGTCAGCAAGAGACTGTTATAGTAGCAGGAGAAATAGCAGGAGGAGTAGCAGGAGAAGTAGCGGGAGGAGTAGCAGGAGGAGTAATGGTAGGAGTAATGGTAGGAGTAATGGGAGGAGTAATGGTAGGAGTATAGGTAGGAGTAATGGTAGGAGTAATGGTAGGAGTAATGGTAGGAGTATAGGTAGGAGTAATGGTAGGAGTAATGGTAGGAGTAATGTTAGGAGTAATGATAGGAGTAATGGTAGGAGTAATGGTAGGAGTAATGGTAGGAGTAATGGTAGGAGTAATGGTAGGAGTAATGGTAGGAGTAATGGTAGGAGTAATGGGAGGAGTAATGGTAGGAGTAATGGTAGGAGTAATGGGAGGAGTAATGGGAGGAGTAATGGGAGGAGTAATGGGAGGAGTAATGGTAGGAGTAATGGTAGGAGTAATGGTAGGAGTAATGGTAGGAGTAATGGTAGGAGTAATGGGAGGAGTAATGGTAGGAGTAATGGTAGGAGTAATGGGAGGAGTAATGGGAGGAGTAATGGGAGGAGTAATGGGAGGAGTAATGGGAGCAGTAGCAGGAGCAGTAGCGGGAGCAGTAGCGGGACAGTGGAGCCCAGGCTTTAGATTATCACACGCGTTGATCAGCAAGTCCCCTATTTCTCACAAGGAACTGTCTCAGACAATAACATAATTACTCCATCATTCTGGTTAATGTCAAAGATCCTTATCAATAAAGACCTCACCATTCATTTCTCATATTTGTAAAAGATGAAGTCTTTCTAGTCGAGAATTGTAAACGGAACAGAACTACATGAAGTAAAATTATCATTAATGTCAGAATAATGTGTCCACAGTAACTGAAGCGAGGAGATTACAGTAGTCAATGTTGTAGTTGTTGATCCAGAGGCGGCGATGTCTGTTGACCTTTCACAATTACCAGAGTTCACATGTGAACCTCCATTACAGCTATAGTCTCAGTTACCAGCCATCAAAAACGGTTTTCTACTTCCTGTTCCAATCTGTTCCAACGCATCTAAAAGTCATTTGACTAAATTATCCCATACTGGGTGTTACCATTATAATTACATGGTTTTGTATCTTTCTTTTCTCTTGTATTTTCTTTTTTCTTATATTTTCTCTTTTATTTATAAATAATATTTATATTTTCTATTTAGTATATAACTAGGGCGACGTCTACAATCATACATGGTGGATAGCACTCTTTGTGTATCATAAATCATTGATTCGTCGTTTGTTGAATGTACTTGGCCTTTCAAATGTAATACAATTTTTAAAAAAAAATTTATGGGTCAGATCTTCAGAAATGTACAATTTGCCTTCACTAAATAACCCAAATTTAAACAAAATGCAGTTTACAGCAAATGTAGTCGGATATACCCAGTATTCTTTGAGACGGCAAGCCGGTTCCGGTAGCGGTACGGGTGCAACGGGTACTGTTTTCATAAAACTAATTCTTGATTTTACAAATCATTTATGGTGTCATCAGGACAAATTCTTTTGCATATATCTTTATAAGAATATCCCTTTTCAGATAACTTTTAATTTCAACATAGTTTGTCCAAGAAAGATGAGAATTTAAACTTTGAATGAAGTGCGTTGGAAAAGGTAACAGATACGGCAGGGATTGCATACTGACATCGGCCCCCATAGACTCCCATATTAAAATCCCAAAGTTTATACTCTGGGTTCTACATAATAACGATGACAAATTGTTCTGCTCTCAACATATGTGACGCTTGCAATATCAAACTTTAAGTCAATGAAAGCAATTAATTTTTTATGAATGTTTTCTATATTTTGGGGGGGATTAAATCTCAAAATTTTACTATGGAGCTCTATGGGACATGCACCCAATACCGCTCAAAAGTCAACCCCTGGTTCGCAGCGCCACCTGCAATCACATGACTTTCCGTCTCAAAGAATTCATCCTTTTTCTAATTTAGCAAAGTTTCCTAAACGTGTAGAGCTGCCAATTGTACATTATCTGAAAATCTGAAAATCTGAGATCTGCAGTTCTTCATAAAGGTCCATATTTAGGTTGAATATGTTGTAATCAAGTTGAAACTCGACAGTCACAAAATATAGATAAATTGGTATTTGCTGGTTGAATAAAACATTGATAAATAATGTCAGTCTGGTAGGTCATATTCTTTTCTCATAAAAGCTGAACATGCTGCTTTAAAGGGTTAATGTTTAGATGATGACTATCACCCGTCACTTTGTGTCTTCTGCAGACACCACAGGATATTCACCTATTTGCACCAGTACTTGCCACAGTTTCAGTCTATGCCTAGATTTAGACTGTTAAAGTTGTAGAAGGAGAGGGAGAGATTGCTGTAAATCATGTTGCATCTATGGCCGCTGGTTGCACCCGGGCTGTGTACTGTACCAGGTGCAGCTTTCCTGGCTGTCCCTCAGTGTGCATGGTCCATGCTCTGTCTATTGTCCATGCTGGTCCATGCTTTGAGGTGTGAATGGGAATTAAAACATTTATTCCCCTCTAGAGATTGCAGGAGATTGCTGACACAGCTATTGTTAAGTGGCAAACAATGCAAGATGGCGGACTGTGTATGAGAGAAGAAGTGAGGAAGTAGAAAGGAGACGGAGAGGAATAAGTACAGATAAGGGACAAGAAGGGATGAAGAGACAGGAGAATAAGGACACAAGAGATGATGAAAGGAGGGGAAGACAGGAACATAGGGGTTGTAGCTTGGAGTGTAGTACAGGCTGCAGTACAGATTGTAGTACAGATTGTAGTACAGATTGTAGTACAGATTGTAGTACATAATGCAATACTGGATTGCCATACAGGTTGCAGCACATTGTAGTGAGGTTGTAGTACACATTGTAGTACCGCATTGCAGTACAAATTACAGTACAGGTTGCAGTACAGGTTGTAGTACAGTTTGCAGTGCATTACAGTACAGGTTGCAATGCAGTACAGTACAAGCTGCAGTACAGATTGCAGTACAGGTTGCAGTACAGGTTGTAGTACAGATTACAGTACATTACAGTACAGGTTGTAGTACAGTACAGGTTGCAGTACAGTACAGTACAGGTTGCAGTACATTACAGTACAGTGCAGTACAGTACAGGTGGCAGTAGAGGAGCCAGTGCCTGCTGCTGCTGATGCTGCTGCACTGGACCAGCAAGGGGGGGCAGGGGTTGATTCATCATTATTGCAGCGACAGGTTGAAGCAGTAGCGCTCAGGCTCAAAGATCACATAGCCCTGGACCAGACATTGTTGGGCGCAGTACGTCAACTCAAACTTGCCCCAGAAGCTGCAGTGGCGGGTGCACAGGGTGAGGCAGGGGATCCAGTTGGGGTCCCTGATGCGTGCCCGCTTGGCCTGCCGGACTGTGGTGTGCGGCCGCGTGCTGTGGTGTGTGGGGTAGGTGCCTGCAGAGTGGGTAGAGCGTGGCCAGGTGAGGCTGAAGGTGGAGCCAGGGCAGGGTAAGCAGGACAGCAGCACCCCTAGAGCCAGTAGTAGCAGCAGCATCGTCCGCATCTGGGGAATACACAAGCAGTTACACATATTAATGTCTGGTAATGTTGTATATGGGTCAATGTATACGGGTCAAAATACAGAAAATATACAATTCGCCTTCAATCCTCTCAAATAAACTTTCAGACAAAAGTTCAAAATACAGTTCAATCTAGGATAAGCCAGGTGGTATACTTATAACCTTAGAGCCAAACTTTAAATTTAATTTGTTTTTCAGAAAATTGAAATCACTGTTGTTACCATGGCAACCAACTAAGCATAACTATTCATCATTATTTGTTAATGTCATCACTGACAATATTTTGGACTATATTACCCATTTAACTAGTATTCAAATTGCAGTTACATTAGTTTAATTTGCTTTCATTTCTCCCTAGAGCCAATTATTTGAGAATTCATTATCTACAATATGTCATGTCATCAATCGAATTTGGACATCAGCCTTAGAAAATACTTTGGGTGGTCTATCATTCTGTTGCTCATGTTTGCTCATCCCCGATGTCTCCCAAAACCATGTCAAAATTGGTTCTTTTTTACCATTTCTACTCTCGACTCATACTCTTTTTATCCTTGTGACAAAATTGGCATCACACATGTGATATATCAACAGTTGCGGAAATATGTTTACCACAACTTGCTGAGATAAAATTAGTTTTCATCAATTTTTCATGAAATGGGAGAGATTTGATTGCCGCAAGGTCCTTATTTTTTTACAATTTCAAAATTTTTCAGAAACAGTTGCCATGGCAACTTGACAATCGAACATAATTTCTAAGAAGTGACAGTTGTGCCAAACTGTTCCCTACATTGTAAGCTCTGATAATATGTATACTTGTTCAGAACTCTTATAAAAAACTAAAACTAAAAAACTATCAGGGTTCAATTGGAGGGATGTCTGGAAACATAATGTTTATGGGCCTTATTTAGCGGTTCGGTCTACAATTGCCTTGTTGCTGGGTGTGGCTTCAGGCTTACAGAGGCAAAAAGCATGCTTGCTATTGTCAACATTAGGTAACAGGGTTTCAGGTGATAAGTCTGCGTAGGAGGAACTGAAATAGATCCATTGTTGAACATTGTAAAGTGTCTTTAGTTCTCCCAGGCTATTGTAAACATGTTGATTACAACTTGAATCTTAATTATAAGATGAAATTGACCAAAGAATGAAGTAAGATGATGTGTAAGTGTGCGGAATCCTACCAAGTGCAAGTTCTGTAGCGGCCCGTTCATAAGCCAGCTTTTTAATTCTCTTTTGCCCCAGCCTGTAATTGAGATAGGCTTTTATTCTTTTCGTGGTGCATGCATTTTCGGTTTCAAGGGTACTAGACAACAACACTCGGCCTATATACATTACTTAAGGACAATTAAGAAGAAATCATACATTAAATAAATATTTAAAAGGGAAATTGACTTAGGCTACTTGACTTTATTCTTCATTAGACATAGACAAACCAGCTAATATTTGAGACTTCTGGCTTATATTTGAGGGAGGCTTTTGTATTCATGGTCCCCAATTACCCAGCCTGTATTCGTGATAAGCTTTCAAACAGGTCCTGTCTTATGGAAGGGCCACTATGGTATTCCTTCCCCCTGTTATATGTTACCCACGGGGGTCAGGACTAGTTAGTTAAACTGTATTTGTCCTAAACAAACTGCTTCTACAATGAAGGAATTTGAACACCTGGGCCAACTCTTGCCCAACAACCGGTAAAACTAATTAAAAACGAATCTGTACAAAAAGTAATTGATAAATAGTGAAATCCAGAATATATGTGTCAATTGTCAGTAATTAGTTAGCAGTTTAATGAGGAAGAATGTTTAATGAGAAAGTGTACATCATTAGCTGGTGTGTGGCATGCACTGATATGAGGCAACCCGATCCCTCACTAAAGGACACCAAACCCCATCCCTCACCACCAAACCCCATCCCTCACCACCAAACCCTTTTCCTCATATTAATTGTATCAATCTCATAATTATGTACACTTCTTTATCCTTTTTTTGTTTTTGTTTACACTTCTATATTTTGCTTTGACCTGTGCCAACAAATATAGAAATATAAACACTTATATATTTGCACAGGTCAAAGCCGAGAATATGCTTGCAGTAGCGGTAGTAAATGGTTAAATACAGCAGCCGGGGGAAATATTTGTTGAATTAAACCCGTGTGTCTGCATCAGAATGATGTTCATTATACAGATTCATGTATCTCATACTTGACTTATCGGTCCTATATTTTGTCCTTTGACTACTAATACTTTTGTTTATTTTTGTAGATTTTTGTTTTTTATAATCTTATTATATCTCAATTTCTAATCACTGTCACAGGTTTATTTATAGCCTGGATAAGTTAACTTGTGAACCACAGTGTCTATAAACCAACTGTCATCATGTCTAGTCTTTAACATATATACAATAAAATATCTATGAATGTTTCAAAAACACAATACATCACTTTTAGAAAGAAAAATCCAAAACCAGAACCAAACAGTACCATGAGCCTTGCCCTGGGTAGTGAAACGCTTACACAGGTTGATGAATATAAATACCTGGGACTCATTATAGACAAAAGTTTCTCCTACAAATCACATGTGAACAAGTTAATCGATAAGCTCAAATGGAAGGTCAGTTTATTATCGAATGCCTGCCATACCCTAACAAAAAAGGTCAAAACTGACATATTAAAGTCAATCATAATCACGAATATAGATCAGGGTGACATCTTCTACTCTTCAGCAAATAAACACTTGTTGAATAGATTAGAATCCCTTTTGAACTCGGCAGTCAGATCTGTATTTAATTTAAAAAAGAGAACTAATGTTGAACTACAACTGAAAAGCTTGAATATCCTACCCAACTCTGTGAGGAGAGAGGTACACACTCTAGAGAGTGCCCACTATCTAGCCCAAACTAATTCCAAACTTGACAATAGAAATCTGCCGACCAGGAGCCATGTCAAAAATAGGAAAAACCTAAAAATTAATCGCCCAAAAACATCATTATACCAAAACAGCTTTCTACACAAAGCTAAGACGGCCTGGAACTCATTCCCAACTGAGATACAGGCCATAGAATCAAGGAAACATTTTAGAAAACAGATCAAACATTTAAATAATAAGTGAAATAACAAGAACAACAACCAGGAAATAATTAGTTAGTTTGCCTCTCTCCAGGGGGAATCACTATCAAGCCTATCTCTTACCGGAGGAGTAACATGTATTTTCTGACTCAAATCTCTGTCAACTACTTGTACCGTGTATTTTATATTCTACTCTGTTTTATTATGTATTCATTCTTATATACTCTACTTATATTACAAGATGTAAAACGTAACTATGCAAAAGTCTATCCCTATTTGTCAAGGGAACGGCCGGAAGAGCTAAGTGTAAGTCCTAAAAGGTACTTAGAGGCCTGTTGACCTATTCATCATGTATGCTCACCTTGATGAATAAAAAATTATTCTATTCTATTCTTTTCTACATCTACAGCCTTACAACTCTATTCACTCCTGAGAGGAAGACCTGTGATACAGTTATTCTCTGCAACTTAAGGCTAGTGAGTATATGTTAAGCCCTTCACGCCCACACCCGCTCACTTTACTCAATAATCTCCTGCAACTATTTCATGTTGCTCAACTCCTCTCATTTCCTCCTGGATAAAGTGGTTAAAGCTGTATATGGGAGGTATTCACACATGGATACCCATATATGTGTCAGACTTTCAGAAAATGTACAATTGGCAGCTCTACATATTTAGTAAATTCTGCTAAAAAAATGATAAATTTCGGGTATATCTGAGTACATTTGGTATCCCATTGATTTAAAGTATCAGTTCTGTTATGTTAAACTGGATTTTGAACCTGATTTCTGTCTTAAATTCGGGTTATTTGGGAGGATTGGTGAAGGTGAATTGTACATTTTCTAAAGATCTGACCCATGAATGAATCAACGCCACGCCCACCTTTCTACGCATTTATTGCACGTGATGGTCACCTGAGACAAAGATTCAACAGAAAAGCTAAAGACTGGCTTGCAGCCTGACGTAATGTTGTGAAATTTTGTTGTTGTTTTTGTTCTCTCCTTTCTAGGGCTCTATGTCCATGCAATCTCCAAGAAGCAAATAAAACCAGATACTCTTGTGCCTCTCTTCACCTTTTATTTTTTCTACAGATCTGCGGCTAATCTATCCTATGCTTAAATAAAGAACAGACGATGATATAATTTATTCAGCTATTATGTTATAAAATGTTAATTGATTTATTCATAAATAGAGGGAATGGAACAAGCCAGCCATAATCAAAAATTTATTGGACGAGATTTGTCCACATAAGCACTCTGCCTATGGCATCGTGCTTATGTGGATGAATCTCCAATAAGCCCAATAAATTTTAAAACTCTATTATTTATTCTCTCTATTTATGAATTCCATTCCATATGAGTTCCATTCTATATTTATTATATATGCATGAAATTTGATCAGATGTCATCAGATGTCACTTAAAAACTATTAAAAATGTCTCAGAGAGCCCCGCTGCTGCACTGACAGCCCCACTGACAGGCCTGTTAGTAGGCCTACAACGGTGCCCACTGTGTGATCATGCAGTATTTAGGCCTACTGATATTGTTGAATTAAAACATTCATATCGCAGCCATTTCTTGAGCTACATTAACAAAGCTTATATCATTCGATAGAAAATGTAATGCTCTATTTAATGATGATTTTTTTATTATGTATTTCTATAATCATAGTACCCGAATCATGGGTGGATTACCGATCGCAGGGATTTGTTTACATGCTTCGCGGAGAGCCAAAGCTCCGCAGGAGAGAGGGAGAGAAGAGAAGTGAAAGAGGAGAGGCATCCTCTCTCTCCTGTCCCTCTCCCTCCTCTCTTCTCTCCCTCTCTCCTGCCTCTCCTGCCTCTCCTCTCTCCTCTATCCTCTCTCTCCTGTCCCTCTCCCTCCTCTCTTCTTTCCCTCTCTCTCCTTCCTCTCCTGCTGCACCCCTCCCCCGACTACAAGTTAGAGATTCTCCGCCGCTACTCCAACTACTCATTGGGTTATTTGCGGCTGATTTAGCCAGAATTGGAGATTGATCAGGTGGAAAGATAGTGAGTGGTAGGAGGCCCTCCATCTCACACCTCCTCCTCACTCCCTCCCATCCCATCCACCAGTTGTAACCAGTATACCTCACATAGTTGTAACCAGTTGTAACCAGTTGTAACCAGTTGTAACCAGTTGTAACCAGTTGTAACCAGTTGCAACCAGTTGTAACCAGTATACCTCACATAGTTGTAACCAGTTGTAACCAGTTGTAACCAGTTGTAACCACACATGTGGATATTTGTTTCTCCTCACAATAGGGGACTTGCTTGGCCGCCATCATATATCTTAATTCACATGGAATTATTGGAGTTGTATGTCAGAGTTGAATTGCGACTTATGACTCATTAGGCTCAATAGAATTATGGAATTATGGGAGTTGTATGTCAGAATAAGGCTCAATAGGGGACTTGTAAAGTGAGAAAATAAAAGAACTCACTCTACTGAAAAGATTCCTGTATTCTGGAATTAGCTACATACAAAGCTGCAACAATCTGTTGATACGAGAGATTTTAAAATGAAATAATAAAAGATTTTACATTTTACATTAAATGGATGTATGCTTATACTAGAGATAAAACTAATTTCATGTCTTGATATAGGAATATTTGTTATATCTTATATACAATATTGATATCAATCTAACTATCATAAGACAGGGGCTGCAGTTACCATCACAGGAGCAGCTACTGTACCTGTATAGCAATAATGTACTACCAACTCATAACTGGTGGCCTTGTACATTTGTGATGTGTTTAGGCAAAATGAGTCATAAGTCGGAAAAAATAGATTTTGAGCTACCACCATATTTGATAAGATCAGATCAAGCTGATTCCAATGATAGTAAACAGTTTAATAATCTAATAAGTGTTTCTAGATTTTAAGTTTAATATTTTCGTTTTGAAAAAATAAGTTTCCAATATTTCTTGGGGTCAATAAACAGTAAAGTAACTAAATGTAGTCCATATGAGGACCTTTAAAACGATAGGATATATTACATAGATTGTCCTGAAACTTGATACATCGATTGACATAGCTATAATTGATAAACCCTAAAAAAATTACAACGTTCCAATAATGTGATCTTGTGAAAAAAAAAACAAGTTTTGTAAAATATCAATTTTGCGACTTATGACTCATTTTCCTAAAACACATCACATTTACACATGTTCCCCCTGAACGTCCATATCAGGGCAATAGTTTTCAGAAAATGTACAATTGGCGGCTCTACACAAGGAAATCTTGCTAAAGTAGGCTGAAAAATGATGAATACCAGGTATATCTGAATATATTTGGTATCACATTGATTTAAAGTATCAGTTCTGTTATGTTGAACTGCATTTTGAAACTCATTTCTGTCTTAAATGTGGGTTATTTGAGAGGATTGGTGAAGGTGAATTGTACATTTTCTTGAAATCTGACCCATATCATGGCAATAACAGTTCAATCAAGACATGATAATCATGGCTGTGGACAGTGGATCGAGGGGCTATACAACCAGAGGCAGAGACTAAATTAATTAATAACCTCCACTCCAGCCTGCTGGTACATTATTTGTGAATAAGGGGTGACGTCAATATCGCTTGAAGGACTTTTTGAAAATGTAATGTGTACACCTACCCCTAGGCTAGGCATAGAAATGAAGCCAACAGTGCGCTGACGTGTTCTGTTCAACTCAACAGAAGAATAATCTACTTCATTATATATGCACATTCGATATGAGAGGTGCTATAAGTGGAGTGCTATAAATAATATAGCATACATACTATGAACAACGTCGTCACCAAGTTGACTACTTTTTTCAGTTTTTACACATCAAGTTTTATGTCCATATAATAAATATAGAATGGAACGAGCCTGCAATAATACACAAATTATTGGACTTGATTTGTCTGCATAAGCATTCTGCTTATGCAGATGAATCTCGACAAATAAATGTTTGATTATTGCAGGTTCGTTCCATTCTCTCTATTTATTATATGCGCATGCTATATGAAGGGTGCTATAAGTGGGGTGCTATAAAAATATTCATATAGGACGCATCCTATATGAATGTAGTTGTCTAAAAATAGCTCTGTTTATATGCTTCGCGGAGCTTTGGCTCTCTGCGAAGCATGTAAACAAACCCCCGCGATCGGTAATCCACCCGTGATTCTGGTACTTTAATTATAGAAATACATAATAAAATCCACACCATTAAATAGAACATTAAATTCTCTATTGAAAGATATAAGATCTATTAATGTAGGCCAAGAAATGGCTGCGATATGAACGTTTTAAGTCAACAATATAAGTAGGCCTAAAAACTGCATGATCGCACAGTGGGCACCGAACATTGTAGGCCTACTAACGGGGCTGTCAGGGGGGCTCTCTGAGACTTCTTTAGTATTTTTTCAGTGATATCTGATGAAATATGAGCACTGCTCCCATCATATTATATAGCATGGTCCTTTTCCCTTGGGGAGAGAGAGGGGAGGGGGCGGGGGAGGGGGGCGGGGAGGGGGCGGGGAGAGAGAGGGGAGGGGGCGGGGAGGGGGCGGGGAGGGGGGCGGGGAGAGAGAGGGGAGGGGGCGGGGAGGGGGCGGGGAGGGGGCGGGGATACAAGACACAGGCTGTGATACAAATAAAACACCAAGAAGCAGGATAGGAATAAATAAACATGTTGCACAAACAAACAATAAATAATAATAATAAGTAAACATGTTGCACAAACAAACAATAAGCACAGCTTACAGCATCGCACAGTAAATAGAAGATGAGTCACAAGTCGCAAAAAAAGGATTTTGAGATACCACCATATTTGAAAAGAGATCAAGCTAATTCTTATTATAGTAAACACTAGGACACCTACTACGTATTTTTATATTTTAAGTCTATTTTTGAAAAATATGTTTGCAATGTTTGTGGATTGGTAATTACCAGTAAAGTACCTAAATATGCTTCATGTGAAGGCCTTCAAAACGCAAGGATATAATTATTTGATACAATGTCCTGAAATGTCTTAGTACAATTATACCCTCGAAAATGCAGAACATTTCAATAAAGAGATCCTGTGATGTGTGTCCATCTCTCTCCTCTCTCCCTCCAATCTCTCCCCTCACTTCTCTCCTCTCTCTCAATTTTGACTTGTGACTCATTTTCCTGGAACACATCACACATGGCCGTTATGTCTGACATTTAGCTGTACACAAGAAGAAACCAAAAACAAGAAACAATAAGCTTATCGCCATGCTTGGATGCTCTGGTTATTGGCTGGTGTGTATTAGTCACATACAGTAGTACTAGACATCAACACATTCTCATCACTATCACTACATCCAATAGGGCATTTGCATAGCCGCCATTTTGACTCTAGATTTGCATGTTATAGAAGTGGTCTGAATTGAAAAATCCCCATTGGCCCACCGAGGCCAGAATGAAGGCTCACGGTCAATTTGGACCGGAACTTGGGCCAGAAACATTTGTTTACATTTTGTGCCATAGGAAAGTGTATGGACGTAGGGAGGACCCCACATTAAATGTCATTTTAGCAATAGAAAAACATCTAATATAACCACCAAATTTGAGGATATAAAACACAACACTTTGCACATCAGTTAAGCTCTCATCGGATACCATGTCAGCTCCAAGAAATTCAATAAATTCGGTTCATTTAAATGGCTTAAATCAAGTCCATCTTACAGACAGACATGTAGATGAACCAACTGACCTAAGCCCAGCTTGCCGGGTACACTGCCCTGCACCCGGCCCCACACCAGGCCCTGCACCAGGCCCCGCACATAGACCTAGCCAGACCTGGCCTTAGCTGTGGTCAGAGCCCCGCCCACACCAAGATAGGCCTTGGTGCCTTTCTTAAATTAGTGTCAGATGCACTGATCTAAGGCCAAATGGCCAATTCGAAATTATGGGACTAATGGTACACAATAAATCTATAGAAAACATGCCATGTTCAGCATGGAATATTTATCAATGCTCTAATGTCAATATCCATGTGTTATACATGTGTCCATAACACAAGTCCCAATCTTTCCCATCATGTATTTGGTTTTCATAGATGGTTTATACAAGCTATGATATTGGTGAAAACATTCTTGCAATTTCCGATAAAATATTGTCAAATATTTGTATGTCAGATTTCATCAGAATCCATCCCAGAATGCAGTGTAACAGACATGCGCAGTGGCCATGTTCTTTCCAATGAGTTGATATTGTAAGGGTTGGGGGCTAGTTAGGAGAGGAGAGTAGACGCCTCTACCTGTATTAATTACCGTGTAACCTTTTTATTAGAAGACATTTATTAGTAGCACTAATTACTCATGATTGATTATCAATTATGACTCTCTTAATTACTGATTAATTAATAGAATCCTAGTTATTTAGTATTGATTATCAATTATAACTCTTCTAAGTATCTGTAGTCTTTAAGTCACTATTTTACTGGTAGTTAACTAGTTATCACAAAGGGATACTAAGTCACTGCTAAGATTCTTATATTGAATTAACTCTAAAAGTAGTCTCAAACTTACAATATGACAGTGTAACACTTACTGTGTATGCATCTCCGGATCCTTTCCTTGCTTAAAGACTACCGATATTTAATAATAATATAATTGGGATAATATAGATTACTTCTCCAAGTAAATATTTTTAGATATCTTTAGCAAAGGTACTCGGGGAAGGAATTGTTCTCTGTATCAAAGGGCTAGGGTCGATAATAGTCTAATAATTGGCTGATTTAGCAACCACAACGCTAACACTAACACTGACGCTAACATATGTTTCATAAGGACTACGTCATCACTAGGTGTGCTATTTTTGGTGTGCCTACCTGGGCCGCTTTCGACTTCTCCACCAGATCTCCACCAGGTGCACTGACCTGGTGAAGCGGAAGTCACCTTGAATATAGAATATATAGAGTATATTTTACTTCCTGTTCACCAGGTCAGTCCACCCAGTGAAAAGTCGAAAACGGCCCCTAGATGCAGATGTCAATTACGCTAAGAGGTGGGTCAATACGTTCCCAACATATGTCCATTTCACGCTGAAATGATGATCAGCTGTAATTTTATTTTCAAGTTCTAATGTTCCTAAAGTATTGTTCTTGATATCATCCGTGTGGGATACTACTCCCAACTTAATGAAATCGTAGCAATTTCAGCCAACCAACCCTCCACTATCCCACATGGAATGGACATAGCTGGCAGTTTACTGTACCGAGCATGAGGCACTTGGTGGCAGACGTATATCTTAGTTTTTGACTGTCTAGTCCAGTCACATATGGTTGCATTTGTGGACCAGAAAAGTATACCGCTGTATTGGGTTGTGTGGGCATGTGACTTTTAGGCTAGTTGCTTGTATAAATGTGGATTGTTCACATTTCCGATGAACTACCCTCCACCCAGCCGTCCCATTCTCCAACCCACCCCACCCGGGCCTCAGCGCTGTTCACTCAGTCAGTGAACAGCGCCGCTGGTGTCAATTGATGAAACTAAGCGGCTGTTCCATGCTCATTCCCTGCCGCTGTGCGATGAACCTTATTTCTTCCCCTCTACTTGTTTTCTTATTTTGTTATAGTTGACTGCACTCGCTTCGAATCTTCGATAAGCTATAACTTTGTATTTTATCAGTAAATGACACATGTTCCCGTTTGGACCTTCCTACCCTTGACTCACTCTAGCTTCTGGGATCGGTTAGAAAGTTCCCCCCCCCCCCCCCCAAAAAAAAAAACCATGAGAAAAGGCATTCGGAAGAAAGTGTTGATACAGTACCTTTCTGGATTCGGAAAGCGCCCCGACGACGTCATTCAATAAGCATAGCAAAAGCTATCCTTACGGATAGCGATATGGGGCCGGGCGTCCAGCTAAAACTAAATGCCTTTTGCCAGAACATATGTCCCACGGTATTGTAAGTAGCTAAGGGAAGCGTTAGTGTTGCGTGGGTGCATTGTGGTTGCTAAATCAGCTTATTGTGTGTTGGAACGCGCCCCAGGACAATATACAGAGCAAATACTTTGTAAGTTCAGTTTATTCCTGCTTAATCTTTGAGGTGAGGTTGAGATCCTAACATTACAGACAATTCAATGCAAAGGTAATGAATACTTTAACAGGTACATGGAGGTCTTTAAAATATAGAAATAATATAATAAAATAAATGTAATGAGCAAATAAGTATAACCTCCATCATAATTTAGAATAATATAATAATGATGTATAAGTAAGATAGTCAAAGTCTGTTTGCCAGAGCTTCATAGAATAAAAACATATACTTCATCATTACATATATCACATACACACAAACATAACAGAGATAAAATCACCTTATCTGAATAATGGGCAGATAATGCACTTGAATGCCTCTCGACGCATTAGTTCTCTAAACAAAAGGCTGATAACTGATATCATAATGGATAACCTGATAAACTGAGAAATAGAAAATAGATTATAAAAGGAATCAAGATCGCTCCTTCCCCGACTATACCTTATTTGAGAGAAAATCATTTGAAAATACATACGTCAATAAGATACATGTATACATCATGAAGTGTTGTAACCATTCCACTGAGTACTGTCTCTCTGCACCTTTAAGTGGTCCTTTAAGTCACTCTACCCCAACCCCAGCCACTCCCAGCTATTTTTTTTTTTTTAAATATTTTTTATTGGCCTTAAATTTAACATCTCTGATCTTTAAGAGTTAGAAAATACGCATGACTAACAAATGTAGTTTTCTTTCGTGCGTCGCCAAGAAATCCAAATAACGATCCTAATTACTTTCTTAAGTTCATGTTGTTCAGATATTACATAATATAATAATACACATTACATAATAGGAAATCTCCCATCAAGACATTTGTTCCACCAATAGATATTGTCACCGCATTTTACTATTTTAAGAACATGGCTGTTAAAAAAAACTCAACGTCGGACAAATTCCCAACTTAAGCAAGATGACTCATATAGTAGAGAACTGGATTTTCAATGCATCCTCAAATAGATATATATCCCCAATCTCCCTTATATGTAAGGGCAAATCGTTCCATGTTTTCAGACCTGCGTAATACAAACTGTTTTTGAACCTATCAGACCTTGGTCTAGCCAAGTATAATTTTGGTTCATTACAATTTCTTAGCTCTGTGGTAGATGTGGGTTTCTTTAGGTAATCTACCCTTTTTGAAGTTTAGTTTTAGCATAGAAATATGGCCAGCATGCCACTGATACAATGAGGGGGTGCCACTGATTCAATCACAAATGATGAAGGGGTGCCACCGATGTGATCACATCATTCAACTATTGCGATTTCATTATACTATACTCGTGTATATATTTTCTATGCGTATATATTATAATATTAACATAATGCTCAATGTTATTACTGGGTCGCACTATTCATGGTGGTTTACCCACCCTTCATTACAATTTAATTGTGTTTCCAATCAGCAATCAGAGACTATGTATTTGTAAATAAAACTGAACATCCTACCACCCTGGGATGTGCTGTACCCCGTGGTAATAAAATCTTATAAATCTCATAAAAACTAGTATAGTGGGAATAATGGGATACGAGCTGAAATCAATGATAGGCAGATATATGCTTCAAAAGTTAAAAACTGACTCTTCAAAATCAGTAAAGAAAATCTTTAACTACATTACAAAGGCCTGATACTGATGACTGGTGTGAAAAGCTGTAAAGTTGGATGAAAGGGCTTCCGCTTGCCTGCCAGTGGGCGATAATGGAAGAAAAGGTCAAGAGTTGCTTCATATTAGCCGCCACCTGGTGTGACATACCTGATATATCACATGTTAACGGTCACAGTGCGCCTAACTTACACTTGTTAGCTCCTACAGTGTGTGAGGCTGTGGGGGAGGTGGTGAACTCTAGTAAACATGCATTAGTGCACCAGGAGACCCAACATGGAGGTTAATAATCAGTTTAGTCTCCATCATAGTATAATACTATAATAACTAATGTACTCATTTAATCATGAAATGACTAATAGGACTGAATTTATCAATATTCTGCTGCTGTTATATGTTTATACAGGAGTTACTCATATTATGACTTATAGGACTGTATGTGTCAATATTCTGCTGCTGTTATATGTTTATACAAGAGTTACTCATAGTATGACTTATAGGACTGAATATATCAATAATCTGCTGCTGTTATATGTTTATACAAGAGTTACTCATAGTATGACTTATAGGACTGGATTTATCAATAATCTGCTGCTGTTATATGTTTATACAAGAGTTACTCATAGTATGACTTATAGGACTGAATATATCAATAATCTGCTGCTGTTATATGTTTATACAAGAGTTACTCATAGTATGACTTATAGGACTGAATATATCAATAATCTGCTGCTGTTATATGTTTATACAAGAGTTACTCATAGTATGAGTATTATAGGACTAAATATATCAATATTCTGCTGCTGGTATATGTTTATACAAGAGTTACTCATATTATGACTTATAGGACTGAATATATCAATATTCTGCTGCTGTTATATGTTTATACAAGAGTTACTCATAGTATGACTTCTAGGACTGGATTTATCAATATTCTGCCGCTGTTATATGTTTATACAAGGGTTACTCATATTATGACTTCTAGGACTGAATTTATCAATATTCTGCTGCTGATATATGTTTATACAAGAGTTACTCATAGTATGACTTATAGGACTGGATTTATCAATATTCTGCCGCTGTTATATGTTTATACAAGGGTTACTCATATTATGACTTATAGGACTGGATTTATCAATATTCTGCTGCTGTTATATGTTTATACAAGAGTTACTCATAGTATGACTTCTAGGACTGGATTTATCAATATTCTGCTGCTGTTATATGTTCATACAAGAGTTACTCATATTATGACTTATAGGACTGGATTTATCAATATTCTGCTGCTGTTATATGTTTATACAAGAGTTACTCATAGTATGACTTATAGGACTGGATTTATCAATATTCTGCTGCTGTTATATGTTTATACAAGAGTTACTCATATTAAGACTTCTGACTCATCATGTCACACAACACAACGAATGAATAAAACATTGGCCACCAAGATGGCTGCCACCAAGATGGCGGCTGATATTGAGAGAGGTCTCACAAGCCACCAGAGGGCGGGTCGACACATGAGTTAATCTGATTCTGTGAATTACTGCGGCTTGTGTTTACGGCGTCTTGTCCTGGAAATGGGTTAATAGTTCCAGGAAATATAACCTTACACATGAAGTTAGTAGTCATGTTTCACGAGGTGAGGGGGAAAAGGAAGATATTAGAGTGAGAGATGTGAGATATGGACACAGGTAATGAGAGAGGTAGATCATAAATAGGAACAATATCTCTGTAGATGGGAAACGGGGGGAGGAGAGGTTAGAAGGGGAGAGGGGCGGGGGGATAGCAAGAGGAATAAGGACAGATTTAGAACAAGATAGTGGAAAGAAAGGAGAGAGAGGAGAAAGGGAAGAAAGAATGAGTACTGAGAGAGAGGAGAGGGAGGGAGAGGAGAGAGAGAAAGAGAGAGGGGGAGAGAGAGAAGAGAGGGAAGAGAGGAGAGAGAGGAGGGAGAGGAGAGAGAGACAGAGAACAGGTAGCAGAGAGGGAGAGCAAGGAGAAAGAGGGAGGAGAGGAGGGAGAGGAGAGAGAGGGAGGAGAGGAGGAGAGAGCGATATGAGAGAGAGGAGAGAGAGAGGAGAGAGAACAGGTAGCAGAGAGGGAGAGCAAAGAAAAAGAGAGGGGAGAGGAAGGAGAGAAGAGAGAGGGAGGAGAGAGGGAGAAAAAAGAGAGAGGAGAGAGAGAGGAGACAGGGAGGAGAGAGGGAGAAAAGAGAGGGAGAGAGAGAGCAGAGAGGGAGGGAGGAGAAATAGAGGGGAGAGAAGGAGAGAGGAAAGAGGAGAAGAGAGAGAGCAGAGAGAGAACAAAGAGAAAGAGAGGAGAGAGAGCAGACAGAGGAGAGACGGAAAGAGAGAGGAGAGAGATGATAGGGAGAGAGGGAGCAGAGAGAGAACGAAGAGAAAGAAAGAGAGAGGAGACGGCACAGAAAGAGAGAGACGGAGGGAGAGGGAGAGAGAGAGGGGTGAGAGAGGGAGAGACGGAGGGAGAGGGAGAGGGAGAGGGAGGGAGAGGGAGCAGAGAGAGAGGAGAGAGAGAGAGGAGAGAGAGAGAGAGAGGAGAGAGAGAGGAGAGAGAGGAGAGAGAGGGGAGAGACGCAGGGAGAGGGAGAGAGAAGAGTGAGAGAAGGGTGAGAGAGGGGTGAGAGAGGGGTGAGAGAGGGAGAGACGGAGGGAGAGGGAGAGAGAGAGGGGTGAGAGAGAAGAGAAGGAGTACATATTCATATATTTACTTGATGCATTATCCAATTCTAATGTAAACTCTGCAATAAAGCCTTGGCACATGAACACACAGAGCAAGTATAGTGGCAAGTGTGTGTTGCCAATAGAGCGGCCAATTATTGGCCGCTCTATTGGCCTTGCTACTTGCCATAGTGGAGGAGGTGGTGCAAGTCATTGACCACAACTTGCTGTCATTAGCCGAAGAATCAAAACGTTTTGATTTCTTCGGCCAATAGATTGCCATTGGCTGCTCATTGGCCGCTATTTGCCACAGTGGAACAACTCATTATCAATTGCGTTACCAATAGATTTGCTATTTGCCCCTACTTGCCGGTCATCAGTCGAAAATCTATTGGCAGGAGCATTGGCCATCACTTGCCTGTAGTGGAGGTCCCTTATAACACTGGTAGTAAACCCGTACAACTACAGCGCACCCTATGACTGACCAGGTAAACAAGCTGTACGGGTGTCCTTTATTAGGGTCTAGTGTAGCCTAGGTTTACCTCCTGTAAGCCTTCAGTTGATTGGTTGGCACAAATAAAATGTGTGTCAATTGATATGTGATGTGTTACTGAACATTGAGTCATAAGTTGTAAAGATGACATTTTTCTAATGATTTCCCCCAAGAGCACATGCTGAATGTGCTCATTTCTGGAGGTGTTTAGAGCCTTCAGTAGTAGAAAGGACCAGACTTACGCAATAAGCATCAGCTCTCATCCAGTTCTCAAAGAGGACAAGAGAATTAAAAACTAGATTTTGAGATATTGGAAAAGATGAGAACAAGCGGATTCAAATGATGGTAAACATGAGGGATATCTAAGAAATATTTCTATATTTTATCTTTGATGTATTAATGTTTGAAAAAGGTTTTCAATGTTTCGTGGGGGGGGGGGCAATTATAAATAAAGTAACTACTCCATAGGATGATGTCTGAAACACAAACATATGTTTTATACACTATCTAAAAATTTGGTACATGAATTAATATGACTTAGAACGCTAATCCCTCCAAAATTGGCAGCATTTCAACAAAGAGATCTTATCAATAAATCACTTTGGAAAATATCATTTTTGCGACTTGTGACTCATTTTCTGAAACACATCCCATTTTAAGATTGCTCCATGCTCCCTTGTGCTGGTGCCCAGTCCCTCATTCCACCTCTATTACTATTCTGCTGGTCACGTGATTCTGTGTATGTGCACACTAATTGGTGACGTCACGCTGCGTTCCCTGCCTGGTCACAATGGTGTGTTTCCCCGCACCCAGCAGAGGGCAGCACACTACATTGTACCAGCAGGCTACAGTGGGCGGGATTTGGATCACTATATGGGTCAGATTTTCCGAAAATGTACAATTGGCAGCTCTACACATTTGTGATGTGTTTCAGGAAAATGAGTCATAAGTCGCAAAATTCATTTTTTCTAAAGTGTTTTTTTCACAAGATCACATTATTGGAATGTTCAGTTTTTTGGAGGGGTTATCACTTATGGCTAATCAATCGATGTATCAATTTTTAAGACAATCTATGTAATATATCCTTTTGTTTTAAAAGTCCTCATATGGACTACATTTTAGTAACCTTACTGTCTATTGACCCCCAGAAATATTGGAAACTATTTTTTTAAAAAAAAAGGATTATATCAAACTTAAAATCTAGAAATACTTATTAGACAGTTTACTATCATTGGAATCAGCTTGATCTCATCTATTCAAATATAATGGTAGCTCAAAATCAATTTTTTGCGACTTATGACTCATTTTCCTGAAACACATCTCATTTAGTAAATCCTGCTTAAGTAGGCTGAGAACTCGTCAATTCTAGGTATATCTGAGTATATTTGAAATTGGATTGGATTAAAGTATCAGTTCTGTTATGTTAAACTGCAATTTGAAGCTTATTTTTGTGTCAAATGTGGGTTATTTGAGAGGATTGGTGAAAGCGAATTGTACATCTTCTGAAGATCTTACCTATATGTAACGTCTTGTAGTAAAAAAGTGGCAATTCAGCTTCTCTAATAACTTAGCTAACTATTGCTTCTAGTATTCACCCAATACTGTACAGCCTGGCTTGGCTAAAGGACGGTAGCCAGGGTTTTACATTCCTTCAAAACTAGCCTTCGGCTTCGTCTCACCATAGTTTTGAAAGACTGTAAATGATATTGTATAGTATTGTATTGAATTATCGTTATTGCATGTACCATCGATGTATTAAAGCTCTTAAATATTTAAATGCTGACAGAGGTATAATAACCAGAAACCAATCTGACAGTATGTTAAATTATAGTAGATTAAAAATAGTGTAATTATAGCAACAAAGTGACTGAGTTAGATATAGTGCGAGTAACTATCACGTATGCCAAACTTTGACCAATAAAATTTATATAAAAAAAATTCCGAGCCTCCACCATGCCGAGTTTAAATATAACTACAGTACAGTACAGATAGTCACC
The DNA here is from genome assembly GCA_942159475.1 of Sthenelais limicola. Lineage (NCBI taxonomy): Eukaryota > Metazoa > Annelida > Polychaeta > Phyllodocida > Sigalionidae > Sthenelais > Sthenelais limicola. The sequence continues at coordinate 127,944,420 of OW804098.1, read as the reverse complement.
AAAGACATTTTGTTTTGAAAAAAGAGCTTTAGTAATGCTCTTCTATTAGCCATGGATTAATTATTGTCAGATGTCATCACCAACCTTTGTCACAAGTAAATACAATAAAGAAATGCAAGATAAAACAACCTCGTGCGTCCAACTATGTTCTCTAATTATCCAAGGTATAATTAATCCACTGCTCATGGATTCATATTAATACAAACACAGGGTTTGATCTTGATGAACTGTGTGTGGGCGAAATCACCAGAAATGTACAATTCACCTTCACCAATCCTCTCAAATAACCCACATTTTAGAGAGAAATCTGGTTCAAAATACAGTTCAACATAACCAGACAGATTTATTGAATGAATACTTATATCAAATGGCCCGATGTAGGTTTTGAATCGAGGGCCATTTGATATTTATTACATACTGATTTGTTGATTTATCTGTTATATTTACCTTATTATTACTGTATTTCTTGCCAAATTATCGGAACTTTGCTTGAAAACTTTCGAAACGTGCAAGGCAGCACTGCACAGCAGAGCGCAACGTCACCAAGTGCGCAACGTCAGCAAACCAATGAAATTGCGTCATATGGGTGATGTGTTCATGCCCCGCTCAAATAGCACATAGGTGCTATTTGACTTTTCAAATAGCACCCCCGAATAGCACTCTTGAAATCGCACACGTATGTAATAAAATAGAGAATACACTCAGATATACCTAGTACTTATCATTTTTAAATCTAATTTAGCAGAATTTGTGCGATGTGTAGAAATGTAGAGCCTACAATCTCGCCCTGCACAACGTCTTCCCTCTCCCCATGTCCTGTAATGAGGACACTGTTATCCTGTAATGAGGACACTGTTATCCTGTAATGAGGACACTGTTATCCTGTAATGAGGACACTGTTATCCTGTAACGAGGACACTGCCATCCTGTAACGAGGACATTGTTCAGCAGGAAATAGACTTTACACAGCCGGCCGCCTACACAGTATTTCAGTGGTCACATGACCGGACACGTGGGTGGTCACATGACTGGACACGTGGGCAGTCACAAGGTGTGCAGAATGTTACAGCCAGTCAACTTTAGATAAATGAGTTTGTTATTGATTATAGAACTGATTTGCTGCATGTTTAGGCCACTAAAGGTCACAGGAGGAAAAAGGTAATGTTGCTCGTATCAGAGAAAGGTTTGTTGCGACTATTGTGACATTTCACAAATGTAATGTGTTATTGAGAAATGAGTCACAAGAAGTGAGTTCTTCACAAGATGCCTTCGTGGGAATGCTTTCACTTATGGATGCTTAACGCATGCCATAGCATAAAGTCATGCACCATATTTCAAGACATTGTAACAAATAAATCTGCTATACAGCCAAGTATAAATGTATAAAAGTATAGTTTTTAAAATAAATCCATGTATCCCTAAAGTCATCTTATAGATTACTAGCAAAATACCCGTCGTCCGGACAGTCCCCCTCTCTCCACACACTTCCCCCTCTCCCTCTTTTCCCTCCCCTCTTCTCCCTCTCCCTCTTTTCTGTGTCTCATACCCCACCACTATTTTTCTTCTCCCTCCCCCTCATCTGTCTCTCCCTCTCCCAACTCTCTTATTCTCCCTACCCTCCCCCTTCCCTCTCCCATGAGCTATCTAAAGCATGACGTCATTACGTTTACTTTCAAGAGGCAGTCATGTGATCAGTCCTTTGTCCATACAAAAGGCTCTCCCAACAGGCTTCCCCAACTGTCCCTGGCTAAAAAAAACTAAAAAAGAGCTCAAAATCACATTTTCATCACATATACCTTCACAATCCACACACAACGTCCTCCGGAGAGGGTAGACGGATCTCTACAGATCAGTAAAACAGTTGGTAAAACAACGAATTCTGAGAACATGTGAGACAAAGAAACCCCTCTTCCTGTATATTATCTATATTAAGCTATCATTAGAATCGGCCTGATCTCATCTTTTCAAATATGGAGATACCTCAAAGTTTATTTTTTGCGACTTGTGACACATTTTCCTGTAACACATCACAAATGTCAAAATCCAACTTGGGAAAGAGTTGTACAAATTAATATTAACCCTTGGTAAAATGTTTTTATTTTTTCAACCTTTCTTCAAATCTCGTGTTTATAAATAGTTTCCTCGGGCAGATTATAAAGCACTTATACTTGTTTCTCATTATTTTCATAATTAGTGATGATTACTTTCCTCAATGTTACATTCTGAATTAATGTGTTTCCAATTTTTAATTACTTAAAGCAAACCCTAATTAGCATAAAGGGCGTGTTACTAAGGCTTCATTAGCATGGAAACCATGGAACGCCACCGGAAGTACAAAACCTCCTACATTAATGCTTCAATAGTAGGTGTCCTATTATCGCCCATCTGTATTAATATACATTACTAGAAAGTATAGTAATTAAATACAATGCCCCCCCCCCTCTTTACCCATGGCTTTCCTGATTTGATCATTATAATATAATAATCCCGTATTTTTAAGGTATTTTCCGAATCTTACTGTTGAAAATTGAAAATTGATTCCCAAAATGTCAGAGCGTTAGAATTGACACAGTTACTGCAGTTTCAAATTGAAACCATGTCATGCATTCACTTTGCTCATCTCGTATCGCCTAATTGTCATTAAAAGCAATGCAGGATAGATAGAAAGATTTGGAAATAAGTTTGAGAACACCTGAAATTCTTTGAATCAAATTTTTGTTATATTTTACAGAAATTCCGATCTTAAACACTTTAAGTAAATGTATTCATGCGTCCTCAAGAATTAGATATCCCAAGAATGAGACCATTTCAACACAGAAATCTTGTAAATAAAAATACTTTGAAAAACACCAATTTGGCGACTATTCCTGAAACAAATCACATTTCATTCCATCCAACCATTTTCCTAAACTGATCCTCCTACTGAGAAAAGAAAAGAAACCACAAGCAGGTGGAAAAGCAGGTAATCTCATACCTGATCCCTGTATTGGTGTTAAAGGCATAAGGGCGAGTTTCAAAACACGACCCTATGCGGCTAAGCTATAATAGCCAGTGGTCATTCTTATATAAATGTACTAGCTGTGGTCCATCTAGTGTCTAATGTCTTAATCAAAATTCATTTCTCATCATTTTCACATAGGTTCTCTTGTTGCCATGACAAATAAACATTTGTCACTGTGGGAAGTATTACCAGGATCATATTGATGCAAAAGCCACATCTGCCATGAATGATGATTAGTGAGAATCAACCAGTTAGAATAAACCAGTTAGAATAAACCAGTTAGAATAAACCAGTTAGAATAAACCAGTTAGAATAAACCAGTTAGAATAAACCAGTTAGAATAAACCAGTTAGAATAAACCAGTTAGAATAAACCAGTTAGAATAAACCAGTTAGAATAAACCAGTTAGAATAAACCAGTTAGAAGTCCCTGCATTGGAAGATAATAATGTGAAATGAATGACATCAGTCAGAGCAGCTATTAAAAAGGCACAACATGGTCCACTTAAGTGGTCTCAAACTTGTTTTTGAGTGGGGCAAGATATGTTTTTTATGCACATCTATAGGACAGGACCCCAAATAATAGGTGTAGCAAATCTAAACAAATTCGGACGGGTCATTTCTATTTTGTAAAACGTGCAAAAAATACCCTATTTTCCATAAGTTCCTTATTTTCATGTGACTCATTATTTTCATTTATTTGTTTGTTATTCCCTGAAGGTTTCATGACAATTGTACTGGTCGATTTATTTTTCCCTTGAACTGACTTGAATACCTTTAAACAAAGCCCAACACTATTTTGTATCACAGCCCCGCCAAAAGAAATCATGAACAGTTAAAAATAATAATGGCAAAACATAAATAAAATGAAAAAGCTATTAATGTTATAGAACAGAGGAAATGCATTTTGTGTTAATCATTTTATTTCAAATGTGGTTTACTGATCCTTCTGAAATGGCTTTTTTATCTGAGTGGTATATTTCTAATAGATAACAAATTATGCGACATTACAGAGTCATAAGTCGCAAAAAATAGATTTTGAGATACCATCATATTTGAAAAGAGGAGATCAAGCTGATTCCAATAGTGGTAAACATTAAGGACATTCAATAAGTATTTCTATATTTCAAGTTTGATATTTTTATTTCTGAAAAAAGTTTTCAATGTTTTGGGGTGAACAATTACTAGTAAAGTAGGTAAATGTACTCCATAGGATGATCTTAGAAATGCATGGATATATTTAATGCACTATCCTGAGATTAGCTTAATGTTTTCATAAGACCTATCTGACTAGATACTCAAAAAATGACAACATTCCAAAAAGAATATCTTGTGACTAAATGACTTTTAAAAATGTGTTTGTGACTTGTGACTCGTTTTCCTGGAACACATAACATATCAGTATCATGACAACAAAAAAGAAAATCTCTGATGAAGCAACATCCACTCGTGAAACGCCTAAGAGTCGCCTAAATCAATAAAATGCTACAATGAATTTTCTGTGAGGTGTTTTTTAATTGAGTTGAATTCATCTTTCATCTCTAAAAGAGAAAATGGTTTAAAAGGAAAACATTATTTGTTGTTTAGCCAGGACTGGTACTTTAAGAGGAGACTCACCAGGTGAGGGAGAAACGCGTTGAGGAATGGACCAATCAATGATCTGCATATTGCCGGCTTCCGGCGCTAAATAAGGTCTCAGCACAGTATTTCTGCCCCGCCAATACTCATTTCACTGAGGCTCCTAATTGAATTAATGGCTGTGTCGGATTTACCTTGGCGCCGCCTGAATTGGCCTTTCTGTAAATAAGTCTAGTTAAGGGTTGAACCCACCTCTGTGATGTAAATAAGACTAGTTAAGGGTTGAACCCACCTCTGTGATTTAAATAAGTCTAGTTAAGGGTTGAACCCACCTCTGTGCTGTAAATAAGTCTAGTTAAGGCTTGGACCCACCTCTGTGATGTAAATAAGTCTAGTTAAGGGTTGAACCTACCTCTGTGATGTAAATAAGTCTAGTTAAGGGTTGAACCCACCTCTGTCATGTAAATAAGTCTAGTTAAGGGTTGGACCCACCTCTGTGATGTAAATAAGTCTAGTTAAGGGTTGAACCCACCTCTGTGCTGTAAATAAGTCTAGTTAAGGGTTGGACCCACCTCTGTGCTGTAAATAAGTCTAGTTAAGGGTGGCACCCACCTCTGTACTGTAAATAAGTCTAGTTAAGGGTTGCACCCACCTCTGTTATGTAAATAAGACTAGTTAAGGGTTGCACCCACCTCTGTGATGTAAATAAGTCTAGTTAAGGGTTGGACCCACCTCTGTGATGTAAATAAGACGAGTTAAGGGTTGGATCCACCTCTGTGATGTAAATAAGACTAGTCAAGGGTTGAACCCACCTCTGTGATGTAAATAAGTCTAGTTAAGGGTTGCACCCACCTCTGTGATGTAAATAAGACTAGTTAAGGGTGGCACCCACCTCTGTGATGTAAATAAGACAAGTTAAGGGTTGGACCCACCTCTGTGATGTAAATAAGACTAGTTAAGGGATGGGCCCACCTCTGTGATGTAAACAAGACTAGTTAAGGGTGGCATCCACTTCTGTGATGTAAACAAGACTAGTTAAGGGTGGCACCCACCTCTGTGATGTTAATAAGTCTAGTTAAGGGTGGCACCCACCTCTGTGATGTAAAAAAGTCTAGTTAAGGGTTGCACCCACCTCTGTGCTGTAAATAAGTCTAGTTAAGGGTTGCACCCACCTCTGTGATGTCAAAATGACTAGTTAAGGGTTGCACCCACCTCTGTGATGTAAATAAGTCTAGTTAAGGGTTGCACCCACCTCTGTGATGTAAATAAGACTAGTTAAGGATTGGACCCACCTCTGTGATGTAAATAAGTCTAGTTAAGGGTTGCACCCACCTCTGTGATATAAATAAGACTAGTTAAGGGTTGAACCCACCTCTGTGCTGTAAATAAGTCTAGTTAAGGGTTGAACCCACCTCTGTGATGTAAATAAGACTAGTTAAGGGTTGAACCCACCTCTGTGATGGTTTGTTTTTTTAATCCCCCTCTCCTCTCTCCCTCCTCGTCCCACCTTACCTTTTGGGTGGGCCACCACAATCCTCCTCTCCTCTCACCTTCTTCAGCCCACCATAACTTATGGGTGGGCCACCACAATCCTCCCCTCCTCTCTCCCTCCTCTGTCCACCATAACTTATGGGTGGGCCACCACAATCCTCCCCTCCTCTCTCCCTCCTCTGTCCACCATAACTTATGGGTGGGCCACCACCATCCTCCTCTCCTCTCTCCCTCCTGTCCCCACCATACCTTATGGGTGGGCCACCACAATCCTCCTCTCCTCTCTCCCTCCTGTCCCCACCATACCTTATGGTTGGGCCACCACAATCCTCCCCTCCTCTCACCTTCTTCAGCCCACCATAACTTATGGGTGGGCCACCACAATCCTCCCCTCCTCTCTCCCTCCTCTGTCCACCATAACTTATGGGTGGGCCACCACAATCCTCCCCTCCTCTCTCCCTCCTCTGTCCACCATAACTTATGGGTGGGCCACCACCATCCTCCTCTCCTCTCTCCCTCCTGTCCCCACCATACCTTATGGGTGGGCCACCACAATCCTCCTCTCTCTCTCCCTCCTCTACCCACCATAACTTATGGGTGGGCCACCACAATCCTCCTCTCCTCTCTCCCTCCCCTTCCTACATACCTTATGGGTGGGCCACCACAATCCTCGTCTCCTCTCTCCCTCCTCTACCCACCATTACTTATGGGTGGGCCACCACAATCCTCCTCTCCTCTCTCCCCACCTGTCCCCACCATACCTTATGGGTGGGCCACCACAATCCTTCTCTCCTCTCTCCCTCCCCTTCCCACATACCTTATGGGTTGGCCACCACAATCCCCCTCTCCTCTCTCCCTCCTCTACCCACCATAACTTATGGGTGGGCCACCACAATCCTCCTCTCCTCTCTCCCTCCCCTTCCCACATACCTTATGGACGGGCCACCACAATCCCCCTCTCCTCTCTCCCTCCCCTTCCCACCATACCTTATGGGTGGGCCACCACAATCCTCCTCTCCTCTCTCCCTCCTCTTCCCACTAAACTTATGGGTGGGCCACCACAATCCTCCTCTCCTCTCTCCCTCCCCTTCCCACATACCTTATGGACGGGCCACCACAATCCCCCTCTCCTCTCTCCCTCCTCTACCCACCATAACTTATTGGTGGGCCACCACAATCCTCCTCTCCTCTCTCCCTCTTCTTCCCACTAAACTTATGGGTGGGCCACCACAATCCTCCTCTCCTCTCTCCCTCCTCTTCCCACTAAACTTATGGGTGGGCCACCACAATCCTCCTCTCCTCTCTCCCTCCTCTACCTACCATACCTTATGGTTGGGCCACCACAATCCTCCTCTCCTCTCTTCCTCCTCTTCCTACATAACTTATGGGTGGGCCACCACAATCCTCCTCTCCTCTCTCCCTCCTCTACCCACCATTACTTATGGGTGGGCCACCACAATCCCCCTCTCCTCTCTCCCTCCCATTCCCACCTTACCTTATGGGTGGGCCACCACAATCCTCCTCTCCTCTCTCCCTCCCCTTCCCACATACCTTATGGGTGGGCCACCACAATCCTCCTCTCCTCTCTCCCTCCTCTACCCACCATAACTTATGGGTGGGCCACCACAACCCTCCTCTCCTCTCTCCCTCCTCTACCCACCATAACTTATGGGTGGGCCACCACAACCCTCCTCTCCTCTCTCCCTCCTCTACCCACCATAACTTATGGGTGGGCCACCACAATCCTTCTCTCCTCTCTCCCTCCCCTTCCCACATACCTTATGGTTGGGCCACCACAATCCTCCTCTCCTCTCTCCCTCCTCTACCCACCATACCTTATGGGTGGGCCACCACAATCCTCCTCTCCTCTCTCCCTCCCCTTCCCACATACCTTATGGGTGGGCCACCACAATCCTCCTCTCCTCTCTCCCTCCCCTTCCCACATACCTTATGGGTGGGCCACCACAATCCTCCTCTCCTCTCTCCCTCCTCTATCCCACATACCTTATGGTTGGGCCACCACAATCCTCCTCTCCTCTCTCCCTCCCCTTCCCACCATAACTTATGGGTGGGCCACCACAATCCTTCTCTCCTCTCTTCCTCCCCTTCCCACATACCTTATGGGTGGGCCACCACAATCCTCCTCTCCTCTCTCCCTCCCCTTCCCACATACCTTATGGGTGGGCCACTACAATCCTCCTCTCCTCTCTCCCTCCCCTTCCCACCTTACCTTATGGGTGGGCCACCACAATCCTCCTCTCCTCTCTCCCTCCCCTTCCCACATACCTTATGGGTGGGCCACCACAATCCTCCTCTCCTCTCTCCCTCCCCTTCCCACCATACCTTATGGGTGGGCCACCACAATCCTCCTCTCCTCTCTCCCTCCCCTTCCCACATACCTTATGGGTGGGCCACCACAATCCCCCTCTCCACTCTCCCTCTTCAGCCCACCATACCTTATGGGTGGGCCACCACAATCCTCCCCTCCTCTCTCCCTCCCATTCCAACATACCTTATGATTGGGCCACCACAATCCTCCTCTCCTCTCTCCCTCCCCTTCCCACATACCTTATGGGTGGGCCACCACAATCCTCCTCTCCTCTCTCCCTCCCCTTCCCACCTTACCTTATGGTTGGGCCACCACAATCCTCCTCTCCTCTCTCCCTCCCCTTCCCACATACCTTATGGGTGGGCCACCACAATCCCCCTCTCCTCTCTCCCTCCCCGTCCCACATACCTTATGGTTGGGCCACCACAATCCTCCTCTCCTCTCTCCCTCCCCTTCCCACATACCTTATTGGTGGGCCACTACAATCCTCCTCTCCTCTCTTCCTCCCCGTCCCACATACCTTATGGTTGGGCCACCACAATGCTCCTCTCCTCTCTTCCTCCCCGTCCCACATACCTTATGGGTGGGCCACCACCATCCTCCTCTCCTCTCTTCCTCCCCGTCCCACATACCTTATGGTTGGGCCACCACAATGCTCCTCTCCTCTCTCCCTCCTCTTCCCACCATACCTTATGGGTGGGCCACCACAATCCTCCTCTCCTCTCTCCCTCCTCTACCCACCATACCTTATGGGTGGGCCACCACAATCCTCCTCTCCTCTCTTCCTCCCCGTCCCACATACCTTATGGGTGGGCCACCACAATCCTCCTCTCCTCTCTCCCTCCCCTTCCCACATACCTTATGGGTGGGCCACCACAATCCCCCTCTCCTCTCTTCCTCCTGTCCCCACCATACCTTATGGTTGGGCCACCACAATCCTCCTCTTCTCTCTCCCTCCTGTCCCCACCATACCTTATGGGTGGGCCACCACAATCCTCCTCTCCTCTCTCCCTCCTGTCCCCACCATACCTTATGGTTGGGCCACCACAATCCTCCTCTCCTCTCTCCCTCCTGTCCCCACCATACCTTATGGTTGGGCCACCACAATCCTCCTCTCCTCTCTCCCTCCTGTCCCCACCATACCTTATGGTTGGGCCACCACAATCCTCCTCTCCTCTCTCCCTCCTGTCCCCACCATACTTTATGGGTGGGCCACCACAATCCTCGTCTCCTCTCTCCCTCCTCTACCCACCATAACTTATGGGTGGGCCACCACAATCCTCCTCTCCTCTCTCCCTCCCCTACCCACCATAACTTATGGGTGGGCCACCACAATCCCCCTCTCCTCTCTCCCTCCCCTTCCCACCATACCTTATGGGTGGGCCACCACAATCCTCCTCTCCTCTCTCCCTCCCCTTCCCACATACCTTATGGTTGGGCCACCACAATCCTCCTCTCCTCTCTCCCTCCCCTATCCACATACCTTATGGGTGGGCCACCACAATCCCCCTCTCCTCTCTCCCTCCCCTTCCCACATACCTTATGGGTGGGCCACCACAATCCCCCTCTCCTCTCTCCCTCCCACAATCCACCACATTTTGTGGGCCACCACAATCCCCCTCTCCAGAGGAGAGGAGGATTGTGGTGGCCCACCCATAAGTTATAAATTATACAACATAATTTCCTAATTCAGGGGTATTGGGAAGACATGTACTCTTTACAGAGAATACTCCTATTTCGTTATAAGTACTTCAATTATTTCATGAATGCAAAAGAAAGTTGGTGATATTTCTTGATGGTAAATGATTATAGTAAGGGAGTTGAACGTTTAACCTAAAATAACTGATACTTTGAATCAACACAATACCAAATATACTCGGATATACCTCATAATGATATTCATAATATTTCAGCCTAATTTAACAGAATTTCTTAAATTTGTACAGCTGCCAATTGTACATTTTCTGAAAATCTGACCCACATATATGTTCAGGATACCAGCAGCACTAAACATCCCACAACAAAAAGATTCTGAGCAAGAGTTTGTGTGACTTTGTGTGACTCATTGTCCTGTATCAGATATGGGTCAGATTTTCAGAAAATGTACAATTCGCCTTAACCTATCCTCTCAAATAACCCAATTTTAAGACACAAATCATGTTAAAAATACAGTTCAACATAACCTAACAGATTGTTTGAATCAAGGCAATGCTAAATATACTAAGATATACCAAGTGTTGACGATTTTTCGGTCTAATTTATCAGAATTTACTAAATGTGTTGATCTGCCAAATGTACATTTTCTGAAAATCTGACTCATATATGTAATCGAGCAAATGTCACTGTTTTACTAATAGGGAGATTTAGCAACCACAACGCACCAACACAAAGCTAACGCATCCACTAACTATTTGTACATTACTACCACTGTGGGGATATCTCGAGTGGTGCTAGGCTGAGGGCATCTGCATTACAGGCCTCTCGAGATATCCCCACAGCAGTAATAACGCACTAAAAGTTTGTGGATGCGTTAGTGTTGTATTGGTGCGTTGTGGTTGCTAAATCTGCCTATATTATAACATATCAGAACTTAAATAAATCTAATACAACCTGATAACTCCATATTTTATGTATTGGAAACTGCCACAATGGAGTGAATACCTGGTAAGGGCTAACACCTATTTGTCGCTAAATGTATGATATATTCTATACAAATAAAGCTCAATCAATCAATTACACAAATAAAACACTTTAATACTCAAAGTTTAAAGTGAAAACACCAGATGAGCGTAGGTAGGTCATCGTGAATGATTCAATAAAACTGCTGACAACAGCGAGCGTTTAGGCTTTGTTGAACTGGCGATACTAATTAGGAGCGCATTGTTTGTGTGATTTACTCTTCATCAGGATTCTTACTCGCAGAATCCATCAGGAACAGAGGAGTTGAAGGAGACAGAAATGCAAGGATTAATTGATGAAGCGCTCTTACACTTCCTCCTCCTCCTCACCTTCATCACATTATAGTCGGAAGGAGAACAATTAACGTGGGATTTAGGGACAATGTTGTAGCCATATTACCCTCTAGGTAGGTATATTAAACACCCAATGTTGTAGCCTATGTCATTCCATATTAACCTCTAGGTAGGTATATTAAACACCCAATGTTGTAGTCTATGGCATTCCATATTACCCTCTAGGTAGGTATATTAAACACCCAATGCTGTAGTTTATGGCATTCCATATTACCCTCCAGGGAGGTATATTAAACACCCAATGTTGTAGCCTATGGCATTCCATATTACCCTCTAGGTAGGTATATTAAACACCCAATGTTGTAGTCTATGGCATTCCATATTACCCTCTAGGTAGGTATATTAAACACCCAATGTTGTAGCCTATGTCATTCCATATTAACCTCTAGGTAGGTATATTAAACACCCAATGTTGTAGTCTATGGCATTCCATATTACCCTCTAGGTAGGTATATTAAACATCCAATGCTGTAGTTTATGGCATTCCATATTACCCTCAAGGGAGGTATATTAAACACCCAATGTTGTAGCCTATGGCATTCCATATTACCCTCTAGGTAGGTATATTAAACACCCAATGCTGTAGTCTATGGCATTCCATATTACCCTCTAGGGAGGTATATTAAACACCCAATGTTGTAGCCTATGGCATTCCATATTACCCTCTAGGTAGGTATATTAAACACCCAATGCTGTAGCCTATGGCATTCCATATTACCCTCTAGGTAGGTATATTAAACACCCAATGCTGTAGTTTATGGCATTCCATATTACCCTCTAGGTAGGTATATTAAACACCAAATGTTGTAGCCTATGGCATTCCATATTACCCTCTAGGTAGGTATATTAAACACCCAATGTTGTAGTCTATTGCATTCCATATTACCCTCTAGGTAGGTATATTAAACTCCCAATGTTGTAGCCTATGGCATTCCATATTACCCTCTAGGTAGGTATATTAAACACCCAATGTTGTAGCCTATGGCATTCCATATTACCCTCTAGGTAGGTATATTAAACACCCAATGTTGTAGCCTATGGCATTCCATATTGCCCTCTAGGTAGGTATATTAAACATCCAATGCTGTAGCCTATGGCATTCCATATTACCCGCTAGGTAAGTATATTAAACACCCAATGCTGTAGCCTATGGCATTCCATATTACCCTCTAGGGAAGTATATTAAACACCCAATGCTGTAGCCTATGGCATTCCATATTACCCTCTAGGTAGGTATATTAAACACCCAATGTTGTAGTCTATTGCATTCCATATTATCCTCTAGGTAGGTATATTAAACATCCAATGCTGTAGCCTATGGCATTCCATATTACCCTCTAGGTAGGTATATTAAACACCCAATGTTGTAGTCTAAGGCATTCCATATTACCCTCTAGGTAGGTATATTAAACACCCAATGTTGTAGTCTAAGGCATTCCATATTACCCTCTAGGTAGGTATATTAAACACCCAATGTTGTAGTCTATGGCATTCCATATTACCCTCTAGGGAGGTATATTAAACACCCAATGTTGTACCCTATAGCATTCCATATTACCCTCTAGGTAGGTATATTAAACACCCAATGTTGTAGTCTAAGGCATTCCATATTACCCTCTAGGTAGGTATATTAAACACCCAATGTTGTACCCTATAGTATTCCATATTACCCTCTAGGTAGGTATATTAAACACCCAATGTTGTAGTCTATGGCATTCCATATTACCCTCTAGGGAGGTATATATTAAACACCCAATGTTGTAGTCTATGGCATTCCATATTACCCTCTAGGGAGGTATATATTAAACACCCAATGTTGTAGTCTATGGCATTCTATATCAAGAAGAAAAAGGGGCAAAGAGTGGAAGGAAGAGGAAGGACGAGGAAGGGAGAAATAGAGAGAGGAAGAGAGAGGAAAGAGGGGGGAGAGAGGAAGGGAGAGGCAGGAAGTGGGAAGAGAGGCAGTGGAGTAAGGAGAGCAAGGGGAGCAAGGGAGAGCAAGGGAAAGGAAAGAGAGCAAGGGGAGAAAGGAGCACCAGGGAGAGGAAAGAGAGCAAGGGGAGCAAGGAAAGGAAGTGAGAGCAAGGGAGAGGAAAAAGAGCAAGGAAGAGGAAATAGAGGAAGAAGAGCTAACTTCCAATAAGCCCAGTGTACATGCTCTGGAGACCCCCACCCCCACCCCCTCCCCCACCCCCACCCCCTCCCCCTCCCCCACCCACCACCAGGCTGTGCATGGCTGCACCCTTAATTACACCATCCACACATACACAGGCACTAAGTGGGTTTTTGTGTACATATCACAGCGCGGCGGCAGGGGGCGGTGTGTATAATGAGAGGCTGTGTGTATGGGTGTTAATAGTGTGGAACCATTACCTGCTCCACAATACACTTAATGAGTCCCGCATACAGAGTGATTACATAGAGTGCAACATACATGTGTTTTATCTATTAGACTCAGTGTGTTCACTACATGGGGGATGTAAAGCACAGCCAGAGCATTGTGGTAGAGTCGGGCTATCAGAACATGTACAATCCGTCTTCACCAACCCTTGAATAACCCACATTTAAGAAGGAGAGAAGAGGCAAGGGGAGCAAGGAGAGCAAGGGGAGCAAGGGGAGCAAGGGAAGCAAGGGAAGCAAGGGGAGCAAGGGAAGCAAGGGAAGCAAGGGAAGCAAGGGAAGCAAGGGAAGCAAGGGAAGCAAGGGATGCAAGGGAAGCAAGGGAAGCAAGGGAAGCAAGGGACGCAAGGGAAGCAAGGGAAGCAAGGGAAGCAAGGGAAGCAAGGGAAGCAAGGGAAGCAAGGGAAGCAAGGGAAGCAAGGGAAGCAAGGGAAGCAAGGGAAGCAAGGGAAGCAAGGGAAGCAAGGGACGCAAGGGATGCAAGGGAAGCAAGGGAAGCAAGGGAAGCAAGGGAAGCAAGGGAAGCAAGGGAAGCAAGGGAAGCAAGGGGAGCAAGGGAAGCAAGGGAAGCAAGGGAAGCAAGGGAAGCAAGGGAAGCAAGGGGAGCAAGGAGAAAAAAAACAGATTAGACAGAATTAGGGTGCATCATTTCACCTTTGAGTGGGGGCAATACGCATGGCCCATTGAGTTATCACTGAGAGCGCAACTCAGTCCTAAGGCCAACACAACGGCCGTATCAGGCCTCAGGCTGATATGGAATTAATATAATTCTCCAGCAATAATAGTATCAGCGCATATAAATGAGTTGCAAAATTTAAAAACAATAAATTAATACATTTATTAGAGTAATTTACTGCAAAGCAGTAAGCAAATAAATGTACATGACAGTGCTGAATTAAATAATTTTGCCAACTATCCCCTAATTCACCTAGTACTGACCAAATTGCAGCCTAATTTAGCAGAATACTAAATGTGTACAGCTGCCAGCTCGTTTTCCAGCCTGGTTTAGCAGCTAAATGTGTAGAGCTGCCAATTGTACACGTTCTAAGAACCAGGCTCTGTTGCTTGGTGATTAGTTTCTTCATCTTCTATCTTTCTACCCACACATACTACACTCTACTGTAGTACCTGGGTCAGATTTTCAGAAAATGTACAATTCACCTTTACCAATCTTCTCAAATAACCCAAATTTCAGACGAAAATAAAGTTCAAAATACAGTTCAACCTAACCAAACAGATTGCTAGAGTCAATGCAATGCCAAATATACCGGAATTTACCTAGTATTGGCCATTTTTCAGTCTAGGTTAGCATAATTTACTAAATGTGTACAGTGGCCAATTGTACATTTTCTGAAAGTCTGACCCACCTACACTGTATCGCGCTACTTTTTGCTGAAGAACATTAAACCCAGAGAACCTCATTATGCTGGGTTCTTTAAGCCGTCCATACACACAGAGGGAAACTATATGATCTTCCTCTGATGTTGCCATAGTGACCCTGAATGTCCGCCATCTTGTGTTCCTCGTTTGCAGGCACATATTGTGACAAACATGTTTACCACACCAACCCTTCCTCACAATGTGTTCATGTGTAAACATGTTTACCACACCAACCCTTCCTCACATGTTTACCACACCAACCCTTCCTCACATGTTTACCACACCAACCCTTCCTCACATGTTTACCACACCAACCCTTCCTCACATGTTTACCACACCAACCCTTCCTCACATGTTTACCACACCAACCCTTCCCCACATGTTTACCAACCCTTCCTCACAATGTTTACCACACCAACCCTTCCTCACATGTTTACCACACCAACCCTTCCTCACATGTTTACCACACCAACCCTTCCCCACATGTTTACCACACCAACCCTTCCTCACATGTTTACCACACCAACCCTTCCTCACATGTTTACCACACCAACCCTTCCTCACATGTTTACCACACCAACCCTTCCTCACATGTTTACCAACCCTTCCCCACATGTTTACCAACCCTTCCTCACATGTTTACCAACCCTTCCTCACATGTTTACCACACCAACCCTTCCTCACATGTTTACCACACCAACCCTTCCTCACATGTTTACCACACCAACCCTTCCTCACATGTTTACCACACCAACCCTTCCTCACATGTTTACCACACCAACCCTTCCTCACATGTTTACCACACCAACCCTTCCTCACATGTTTACCACACCAACCCTCCCTCACATGTTTACCACACCAACCCTTCCTCACATGTTTACCACACCAACCCTTCCCCACATGTTTACCAACCCTTCCTCACATGTTTACCAACCCTTCCTCACATGTTTACCACACCAACCCTTCCTCACATGTTTACCACACCAACCCTTCCTCACATGTTTACCACACCAACCCTTCCTCACATGTTTACCACACCAACCCTTCCTCACATGTTTACCACACCAACCCTTCCTCACATGTTTACCACACCAACCCTTCCTCACATGTTTACCAACCCTTCCTCACATGTTTACCACACCAACCCTTCCTCACATGTTTACCACACCAACCCTTCCTCACATGTTTACCACACCAACCCTTCCTCACATGTTTACCACACCAACCCTTCCTCACATGTTTACCAACCCTTCCTCACATGTTTACCACACCAACCCTTCCTCACATGTTTACCACACCAACCCTTCCTCACATGTTTACCACACCAACCCTTCCTCACATGTTTACCACACCAACCCTTCCTCACATGTTTACCAACCCTTCCTCACATGTTTACCACACCAACCCTTCCTCACATGTTTACCGCACCAACCCTTCCTCACATGTTTACCACACCAACCCTTCCTCACATGTTTACCACACCAACCCTTCCTCACATGTTTACCACACCAACCCTTCCTCACATGTTTACCACACCAACCCTTCCTCACATGTTTACCACACCAACCCTTCCTCACATGTTTACCACACCAACCCTTCCTCACATGTTTACCACACCAACCCTTCCTCACATGTTTACCAACCCTTCCTCACATGTTTACCACACCAACCCTTCCTCACATGTTTACCACACCAACCCTTCCTCACATGTTTACCACACCAACCCTTCCTCACATGTTTACCACACCAACCCTCCCTCACATGTTTACCACACCAACCCTTCCCCACATGTTTACCACACCAACCCTTCCTCACATGTTTACCACACCAACCCTTCCTCACATGTTTACCACACCAACCCTCCCTCACATGTTTACCACACCAACCCTTCCTCACATGTTTACCACACCAACCCTTCCTCACATGTTTACCACACCAACCCTTCCTCACATGTTTACCACACCAACCCTTCCTCACATGTTTACCACACCAACCCTTCCTCACATGTTTACCACACCAACCCTTCCTCACAATGTTTACCACACCAACCCTTCCTCACATGTTGACCACACCAACCCTTCCTCACATGTTTACCAACCCTTCCTCACATGTTTACCACACCAACCCTTCCTCACATGTTTACCACACCAACCCTTCCTCACATGTTTACCACACCAACCCTTCCTCACATGTTTACCACACCAACCCTTCCTCACATGTTTACCGCACCAACCCTTCCTCACATGTTTACCACACCAACCCTTCCTCACATGTTTACCACACCAACCCTTCCTCACATGTTTACCACACCAACCCTTCCTCACATGTTTACCACACCAACCCTTCCTCACATGTTTACCACACCAACCCTTCCTCACATGTTTACCACACCAACCCTTCCTCACATGTTTACCACACCAACCCTTCCTCACATGTTTACCACACCAACCCTTCCTCACAATGTTTACCACACCAACCCTTCCTCACATGTTTACCACACCAACCCTTCCTCACATGTTTACCACACCAACCCTTCCTCACAATGTTTACCACACCAACCCTTCCTCACATGTTTACCACACCAACCCTTCCTCACATGTTTACCACACCAACCCTTCCTCACATGTTTACCACACCAACCCTTCCTCACAATGTTTACCACACCAACCCTTCCTCACAATGTTTACCACACCAACCCTTCCTCACATGTTAACCACACCAACCCTTCCTCACATGTTTACCAACCCTTCCTCACATGTTTACCACACCAACCCTTCCTCACATGTTTACCACACCAACCCTTCCTCACATGTTTACCAACCCTTCCTCACATGTTTACCACACCAACCCTTCCTCACATGTTTACCACACCAACCCTCCCTCACATGTTTACCACACTAACCCTTCCTCACATGTTTACCAACCCTTCCTCACATGTTTACCACACCAACCCTTCCTCACATGTTTACCACACCAACCCTTCCTCACATGTTTACCACACCAACCCTCCCTCACATGTTTACCACACCAACCCTTCCTCACATGTTTACCACACCAACCCTTCCCCACATGTTTACCAACCCTTCCTCACATGTTTACCAACCCTTCCTCACATGTTTACCACACCAACCCTTCCTCACATGTTTACCACACCAACCCTTCCTCACATGTTTACCACACCAACCCTTCCTCACAATGTTTACCAACCCTTCCTCACATGTTTACCACACCAACCCTTCCTCACATGTTTACCACACCAACCCTTCCTCACATGTTTACCACACCAACCCTTCCTCACATGTTTACCACACCAACCCTTCCTCACATGTTTACCACACCAACCCTTCCTCACATGTTTACCACACCAACCCTTCCCCACATGTTTACCACACCAACCCTTCCTCACATGTTTACCACACCAACCCTTCCTCACATGTTTACCACACCAACCCTTCCTCACATGTTTACCAACCCTTCCTCACATGTTTACCACACCAACCCTTCCTCACATGTTTACCACACCAACCCTTCCTCACATGTTTACCACACCAACCCTTCCTCACATGTTTACCACACCAACCCTTCCTCACATGTTTACCACACCAACCCTTCCCCACATGTTTACCACACCAACCCTTCCTCACATGTTTACCACACCAACCCTTCCTCACATGTTTACCACACCAACCCTTCCTCACATGTTTACCACACCAACCCTTCCTCACAATGTTTACCACACCAACCCTTCCTCACAATGTTTACCACACCAACCCTTCCTCACATGTTTACCACACCAACCCTTCCTCACAATGTTTACCACACCAACCCTTCCTCACATGTTTACCACACCAACCCTTCCTCACATGTTTACCAACCCTTCCTCACATGTTTACCACACCAACCCTTCCTCACATGTTTACCACACCAACCCTTCCTCACATGTTTACCACACCAACCCTTCCTCACATGTTTACCAACCCTTCCTCACATGTTTACCACACCAACCCTTCCTCACATGTTTACCACACCAACCCTTCCTCACATGTTTACCACACCAACCCTTCCTCACAATGTTTACCACACCAACCCTTCCTCACATGTTAACCACACCAACCCTTCCTCACATGTTTACCACACCAACCCTTCCTCACATGTTTACCACACCAACCCTTCCTCACATGTTTACCACACCAACCCTTCCTCACATGTTTACCACACCAACCCTTCCCCACATGTTTACCAACCCTTCCTCACATGTTTACCACACCAACCCTTCCTCACATGTTTACCACACCAACCCTTCCTCACATGTTTACCACACCAACCCTTCCTCACAATGTGTTCATGTGTAAACATGTTTACCACACCAACCCTTCCTCACAATGTTTACCACACCAACCCTTCCTCACATGTTTACCACACCAACCCTTCCTCACATGTTTACCACACCAACCCTCACATGTTTACCACACCAACCCTTCCTCACATGTTTACCACACCAACCCTTCCTCACATGTTTACCACACCAACCCTTCCTCACATGTTTACCACACCAACCCTTCCTCACATGTTTACCACACCAACCCTTCCTCACATGTTTACCACACCAACCCTTCCTCACATGTTTACCACACCAACCCTTCCTCACATGTTTACCACACCAACCCTTCCTCACATGTTTACCACACCAACCCTTCCTCACATGTTTACCAACCCTTCCTCACATGTTTACCACACTAACCCTTCCTCACATGTTTACCACACCAACCCTTCCTCACATGTTTACCACACCAACCCTTCCTCACAATGTTTACCACACCAACCCTTCCTCACATGTTTACCCCACCAACCCTTCCTCACATGTTTACCACACCAACCCTTCCTCACATGTTTACCACACCAACCCTTCCTCACATGTTTACCACACCAACCCTTCCTCACATGTTTACCACACCAACCCTTCCTCACATGTTTACCACACCAACCCTCCCTCACATGTTTACCACACCAACCCTTCCTCACATGTTTACCAACCCTTCCTCACATGTTTACCACACCAACCCTTCCCCACATGTTTACCACACCAACCCTTCCTCACATGTTTACCAACCCTTCCTCACATGTTTACCACACCAACCCTTCCTCACATGTTTACCACACCAACCCTTCCTCACATGTTTACCACACCAACCCTTCCTCACATGTTTACCACACCAACCCTTCCTCACATGTTTACCACACCAACCCTTCCTCACATGTTTACCACACCAACCCTTCCTCACATGTTTACCAACCCTTCCTCACATGTTTACCACACCAACCCTTCCTCACATGTTTACCACACCAACCCTTCCTCACATGTTTACCACACCAACCCTTCCTCACATGTTTACCACACCAACCCTTCCTCACAATGTTGACCACACCAACCCTTCCTCACATGTTTACCAACCCTTCCTCACATGTTTACCACACCAACCCTTCCTCACATGTTTACCAACCCTTCCTCACAATGTTTACCACACCAACCCTTCCTCACATGTTTACCACACCAACCCTTCCTCACATGTTTACCACACCAACCCTTCCTCACATGTTTACCACACCAACCCTTCCTCACATGTTTACCACACCAACCCTTCCTCACATGTTTACCACACCAACCCTTCCTCACATGTTTACCACACCAACCCTTCCTCACATGTTTACCAACCCTTCCTCACATGTTTACCACACCAACCCTTCCTCACATGTTTACCACACCAACCCTTCCTCACATGTTGACCACACCAACCCTTCCTCACAATGTTTACCACACCAACCCTTCCTCACAATGTTGACCACACCAACCCTTCCTCACAATGTTTACCACACCAACCCTTCCTCACAATGTTTACCACACCAACCCTTCCTCACATGTTTACCACACCAACCCTTCCTCACATGTTTACCACACCAACCCTTCCTCACATGTTTACCACACCAACCCTTCCTCACATGTTTACCACACCAACCCTTCCTCACATGTTTACCACACCAACCCTTCCTCACATGTTTACCACACCAACCCTTCCTCACATGTTTACCACACCAACCCTCGCTCACATGTTTACCACACCAACCCTTCCTCACATGTTGACCACACCAACCCTTCCTCACATGTTTACCACACCAACCCTTCCTCACATGTTTACCACACCAACCCTTCCTCACATGTTTACCACACCAACCCTCGCTCACATGTTTACCACACCAACCCTTCCTCACATGTTGACCACACCAACCCTTCCTCACATGTTTACCACACCAACCCTTCCTCACATGTTTACCACACCAACCCTTCCTCACATGTTTACCACACCAACCCTTCCTCACATGTTTACCAACCCTTCCTCACATGTTTACCACACCAACCCTTCCTCACATGTTTACCACACCAACCCTTCCTCACATGTTTACCAACCCTTCCTCACATGTTTACCCCACCAACCCTTCCTCACATGTTTACCACACCAACCCTTCCTCACATGTTTACCACACCAACCCTTCCTCACATGTTTACCAACCCTTCCTCACATGTTTACCACACCAACCCTTCCTCACATGTTTACCACACCAACCCTTCCTCACAATGTGTTCATGTGTAAAGTGTTTGTGCTGTTTGTAGCATAAATACACCAAATCTTACGGCAATATATGGGTCAGATTTCCAGAAAATGTATAATTGACCTTCACGAATTCTCTCAAATAACCCACATTTAAGACAGAAATGAGTTTCAAAATATAGTTTAACATAACAGAACTGATACTTTGAATCAACACGATACCAAATATACTCAGATATACCTCATATTCATGATTTTTCAGCCTAATTTAGCAGAATTTCCTAAATGTGTACAGCTGCCAATTGTACATTTTCTGAAAATTTGTCCCATATTGAACATAGGAAGCGACTAGATCCTATAGCCGCCAGGATGCTAACACAGCAATGTTACCATTATTCAACCATTTCCATGAGTTCTGTGAAGTTGAATAAAGTACATGGATTGATACTAATGCTAACTATAACCCTAAACCTAACCTTAAATTTGTTATCCTAAGTCAGTAAAGGTAATAGATACCCCATTAGCATTCTGTCGCCTAGTATCTAGTTGATACCTTGAAGGACTCCATGTATATCTGAAGTTACGGTCAGGAGTATATTTAACTACTTTACAAGTTGACCATTAAAACCTAATACGAACCAGATGTGTGTGGCACCAGTGGGACTATCGTCACAATTTGATGCGATTGAAGGGAAGCCTAAATATGGAATGTTTTT
The DNA here is from genome assembly GCA_942159475.1 of Sthenelais limicola. Lineage (NCBI taxonomy): Eukaryota > Metazoa > Annelida > Polychaeta > Phyllodocida > Sigalionidae > Sthenelais > Sthenelais limicola. The sequence continues at coordinate 127,921,889 of OW804098.1, read as the reverse complement.
GTACGTTGACATTGCCCACCACCCCGCCCTGCTTCCCCCACTCTCTCCACCTTGTTGTGTAATACCTGCTCCCCACTGTAGCGCCGTCACCAAGCGCTACTGGGGGGCAGGGAGGGAAGCGTGAGCGTGAGTCCCAGCGAGGAGCAAGCGTTCAACATTCGAGCATTGGGAAAGGTAGACATGCGCTGGCAGATCACAGTATGTGGCTTACGAGTACAATATAGACACTATGAACTCCAATGTTTTGCTTCTTAAACATGTTGAGGAAGTGAATTCTGGCATTAGTTTTTGATCTAGATGACGAAAACATAGGATATCGGGACATCGAGCCAAGTTTTACAGACCCATTTAGCCGCTCCAGGGGACTGGTGGTGCGCTCTAGTGCCTGTGGGAGAATCAGGATTCCTTTTAAGGAATGCCACTGCACCATTGCGTCAAGTTTTCATGCATAAATTCACGCTGTCAGCGGGGCTGGCAGTGGGGCAGCGGGGCTCTTTGAGACTTCTTTGAAATTTGTTCAGTGATATCTTACAAATTAAAGTAGTATATTATGATCAAATCTTATGCACATATAATAAATATAGAATGGAACTCGCCAGCAATAATCAAAAACTTATTGGACTCGTCCACATAAGCACTCGGCCTATGGCATCGTGCTTATGTGGACGAATCTCGTCCAATAAATTTTCGATTATTGCCAGCTCGTCCCATTCTCTCATAAAGACTATGTCTCTATAGAGACCAGTTTCTCTCAGTCCCGAATTGCTTTCTCTTATCAGATTAGCCCCTCTAATGAGACCACCTCGCTATTAAGACCAGTTTCTCTCAGTGCCAAGGGTGGTCTCAATAGAGAGGTTCCACTGTATAGAAATACTTATATGTTGTTAATGTTTACCATCATTAGAATCGATCTGATCTCATCTTTTCACATGATGATATCTCAAACTCCAATATTAGCAGCTTGTGACTCATTTGCTTTTAACACATCCTCTCCCCCCCCCTCCCCCTCCCCCTCTGCTATTGCTACACCCTCTTCTTCACTCTCCCACTCCTCTGCATGTAGTTAGGTCCCCCTGGACGTAGGTTGTGGGAAATGACGTAATATCTCACAGGGGCTTTCCTAGGCTATAAATAGAGTGTAGAGATCGCAATTTAAAAAAGGCTTCAGAATCACATTTTCACCCCAGATACATTCACAAACCACATATAAACCTCCAGAGAGGGGGGACAGAACTCTACAGATGAATAAGATGGTTTGTAAAACGACAAATTCCGAGAACATGTGAGACAAAGAAACCCCTCTTTTCCTTAAATGGATTTCTACCTCTTTTCATAGAAATCGCTCTTCCCGTATATTATATGGATATATCTTAAATATCTGTCTCACATAAAGGATTAACAGCCGAATTGAGGTGAATATCGGATAATTAATCTGACCCTTATTTGTAAAACTATAGTTAATACTATATATATCTCATGTTAGAAACCGTAGGGACTGGGACAAGGGTGGAAGGGGGGAAGTAAACAGGCATGTAAGACCTGTGAATTAAGACCAATACATCGGTAGAATGTGGGTAGGGAGAGGGATGTTTCCTTCTTGAAATAATTCAGCCATTTTCTGTTAGCCATGAAGAACCCAATAATGGGCTATTTCCTCTGTTGTAATGTATATATATAAAACTTTTATTCACGATTTTCATACATTCATATAAATCATCACGAAGGGGGCGTGAGACCTCACAATAGTGCTCTTCCTGGAAGCCCCAAAACAAAAGTTACAAATGCTTGAAAGTGAGCCTTAAACTAACAAATAGTTTTACTTAAATAATCTATACCTTAATAGTTAAACCGTTTTTAACTGAAGATAGTCAATGTCCGAAAGTCATGTGTGGAGTCTTATATTTAAGTGGAGGTCCGTGTAATGTTTTAATCAATGCAATTATAGTTTTATCATTAATGCATGAATGATTCAAATCGATCGAGATTTGGTGTAGAGTTTATCTTTCCATTTGGAAACGAGGAGATTCTAATGTATACTATTATTTAACATTCTCTTGACCAGTTCAGGTAGAGGATATAAGTCTACGTTATTTTGTAATAACTAACAAATTGTACTACTGAACACTTATTAACAAATTTGATTGATGTTGATTTTTAAAAGAATTACTCGGAAGAGTAGTCGAGAAAAATATTGTCCTCTTCTTGATGTATATGACTATAAATATACATATATGAGATCCGTTTTAGGAAAATGAGTCATAAGTCGCCATATATGGATCCATATGAAGGCCTTCAAAACGCAGGGATATATTTTATACAATGTCCCGAAATTTGTTACCTGGATTCATATGACTATAACTGCTAAACCCTCCAAAAATCAGAACAATTAAATAGAGAGATCTTGAGAAAAAAACACTTTGAAAAATATCAATTTTGCGACTTGTGACTCATTTTCCTAAAACGGATCACATATATATATTTATATACATGTTTCGCTGAATAAAAGTTCCATAACAATACTAATAAATGCGTGTTGGCCAAGGTCACAGCCTTACATTATGATGTGTTCCATAATAAGACACAACAGTTGTCTCATGTTGTCAGACATGCATGTTTGCATGGCACCTGTAGCCATGCAATAGCTGCATGTTTGCATGTCAGGCGGGCCTTTCATATATGGGTCAGATTTTCAGAAAATGTACAATTCGCCTTCACCAATCTTTTCAAATAACACACATTTAAGACAAAAATGTGCTTCAAAATGCAGTTTAACATAACAGAACTGATACTTTAAATCAATGCGATACCAAATATACTCAGATATACCCAGTATTCATCATTTTTCAGCCTAATTTAGGAGACTTTCCCAAATTTATAGTGTTGCAAATTGTACATTTTCTGAAAATCTGACTCATTTAACGCAGAGCATAACCTGTAGGCATATAATGGCTGCACGTCAGTAGAGCACTTAAAGAGGCACACGGCCATTTCATGCTCTTCCATAAGACACTGACGGTGTATTGCACTATAATATTATGGGTCAGATTTTCGGAAAATGTACAATTCGCCTTCACCAATCTTCTCAAATAACCCAGATTTTATACGGAAATAAAGTTTAAAATACAGTTCAACCTAACCAGACAGGTTGTTAGAATCAATGCAATGCCGAATTTACTCGAATTTACCGAGTATTGACCAAATTGCAGCTTATATTAGCAAAATTTACTAAATGTGTACAGCTGCCAATTGTACATTTTCTGAAAATCTGACCCATATACGATTGTGTGGTAAACCATAAAGGCCTCACCAGTAGGAGAGCACACTGAGAGACCTCTCACCTCACTCATACACATCACCAGTAGGAGAGCACACTGAGAGACCTCTCACCTCACTCATACACATCAGTTTCCCACCAGTAGGAGAGCACACTGAGAGACCTCTCACCTCACTCATACACATCACCAGTAGGAGAGCACACTGAGAGACCTCTCACCTCACTCATACACATCACCAGTAGGAGAGCACACTGAGAGACCTCTCACCTCACTCATACACATCACCAGTAGGAGAGCACACTGAGAGACCTCTCACCTCACTCATACACATCACCAGTAGGAGAGCACACTGAGAGACCTCTCACCTCACTCATACACATCAGTTTCCCACCAGTAGGAGAGCACACTGAGAGACCTCTCACCTCACTCATACACATCACCAGTAGGAGAGCACACTGAGAGACCCCTCACCTCACTCATACACATCACCAGTAGGAGACACAGTGAGAGACCTCTCACCTCACTCATACACATCAGTTTCCCACCAGTAGGAGAGCACACTGAGAGACCTCTCACCTCACTCATACACATCACCAGTAGGAGAGCACACTGAGAGACCTCTCACCTCACTCATACACATCAGTTTCCCACCAGTAGGAGAGCACACTGAGAGACCTCTCACCTCACTCATACACATCACCAGTAGGAGAGCACACTGAGAGACCTCTCACCTCACTCATACACATCACCAGTAGGAGAGCACACTGAGAGACCTCTCACCCCACTCATACACATCACCAGTAGGAGAGCACACTGAGAGACCTCTCACCTCACTCATACACATCACCAGTAGGAGAGCACACTGAGAGACCTCTCACCTCACTCATACACATCAGTTTCCCACCAGTAGGAGAGCACACTGAGAGACCTCTCCCTCATACACACCACCAGTAGGAGAGCACACTGAGAGACCCCTCACCTCACTCATACACATCACCAGTAGGAGAGCACACTGAGAGACCTCTCACCTCACTCATACACATCAGTTTCCCACCAGTAGGAGAGCACACTGAGAGACCTCTCACCTCACTCATACACATCAGTTTCCCACCAGTAGGAGAGCACACTGAGAGACCTCTCACCTTACTCATACACATCATCAGTAGGAGAGCACACTGAGAGACCTCTCACCTCACTCATACACATCAGTTTCCCACCAGTAGGAGAGCACACTGAGAGACCTCTCACCTCACTCATACACATCACCAGTAGGAGAGCACACTGAGAGACCTCTCACCTCACTCATACGCATCACCAGTAGGAGAGCACACTGAGAGACCTCTCACCTCACTCATACACATCACCAGTAGGAGAGCACACTGAGAGACCTCTCACCTCACTCATACACATCAGTTTCCCACCAGTAGGAGAGCACACTGAGAGACCTCTCACCTCACTCATACACATCACCAGTAGGAGAGCACACTGAGAGACCTCTCACCTCACTCATACACATCACCAGTAGGAGAGCACACTGAGAGACCTCTCACCTCACTCATACACATCAGTTTCCCACCAGTAGGAGAGCACACTGAGAGACCTCTCACCTCACTCATACACATCACCAGTAGGAGAGCACACTGAGAGACCTCTCACCTCACTCATACACATCACCAGTAGGAGAGCACACTGAGAGACCTCTCACCTCACTCATACACATCAGTTTCCCACCAGTAGGAGAGCACACTGAGAGACCCCTCACCTCACTCATACACATCACCAGTAGGAGAGCACACTGAGAGACCTCTCACCTCACTCATACACATCAGTTTCCCACCAGTAGGAGAGCACACTGAGAGACCTCTCACCTCACTCATACACATCACCAGTAGGAGAGCACACTGAGAGACCTCTCACCTCACTCATACACATCAGTTTCCCACCAGTAGGAGAGCACACTGAGAGACCTCTCACCTCACTCATACACATCACCAGTAGGAGAGCACACTGAGAGACCCCTCACCTCACTCATACACATCAGTTTCCCACCAGTAGGAGAGCACACTGAGAGACCCCTCACCTCACTCATACACACCACCAGTAGGAGAGCACACTGAGAGACCTCTCACCTCACTCATACACATCACCAGTAGGAGAGCACACTGAGAGACCTCTCACCTCACTCATACACACCACCAGTAGGAGAGCACACTGAGAGACCTCTCACCTCACTCATACACATCACCAGTAGGAGAGCACACTGAGAGACCTCTCACCTCACTCATACACATCACCAGTAGGAGAGCACACTGAGAGACCCCTCACCTCACTCATACACATCACCAGTAGGAGACACACTGAGAGACCTCTCACCTCACTCATACACATCACCAGTAGGAGACACACTGAGAGACCTCTCACCTCACTCATACACATCACCAGTAGGAGAGCACACTGAGAGACCTCTCACCTCACTCATACACATCAGTTTCCCACCAGTAGGAGAGCACACTGAGAGACCCCTCACCTCACTCATACACATCACCAGTAGGAGAGCACACTGAGAGACCTCTCACCTCACTCATACACATCACCAGTAGGAGAGCACACTGAGAGACCTCTCACCTCACTCATACACATCAGTTTCCCACCAGTAGGAGAGCACACTGAGAGACCTCTCACCTCACTCATACACATCAGTTTCCCACCAGTAGGAGAGCACACTGAGAGACCCCTCACCTCACTCATACACATCACCAGTAGGAGAGCACACTGAGAGACCTCTCACCTCACTCATACACATCACCAGTAGGAGAGCACACTGAGAGACCTCTCACCTCACTCATACACATCACCAGTAGGAGAGCACACTGAGAGACCCCTCACCTCACTCATACACATCAGTTTCCCACCAGTAGGAGAGCACACTGAGAGACCTCTCACCTCACTCATACACATCACCAGTAGGAGAGCACACTGAGAGACCTCTCACCTCACTCATACACATCAGTTTCCCACCAGTAGGAGAGCACACTGAGAGACCTCTCACCTCACTCATACACATCACCAGTAGGAGAGCACACTGAGAGACCTCTCACCTCACTCATACACATCACCAGTAGGAGAGCACACTGAGAGACCTCTCACCTCACTCATACACATCAGTTTCCCACCAGTAGGAGAGCACACTGAGAGACCTCTCACCTCACTCATACACATCAGTTTCCCACCAGTAGGAGAGCACACTGAGAGACCTCTCACCTCACTCATACACATCACCAGTAGGAGAGCACACTGAGAGACCTCTCACCTCACTCATACACATCACCAGTAGGAGAGCACTCTGAGAGACCCCTCACCTCACTCATACACATCAGTTTCCCACCAGTAGGAGAGCACACTGAGAGACCTCTCACCTCACTCATACACATCACCAGTAGGAGAGCACTCTGAGAGACCTCTCACCTCACTCATACACATCACCAGTAGGAGAGCACACTGAGAGACCTCTCACCTCACTCATACACATCACCAGTAGGAGAGCACAGTGAGAGACCCCTCACCTCACTCATACACATCACCAGTAGGAGAGCACACTGAGAGACCTCTCACCTCACTCATACACATCACCAGTAGGAGAGCACACTGAGAGACCTCTCACCTCACTCATACACATCAGTTTCCCACCAGTAGGAGAGCACACTGAGAGACCTCTCACCTCACTCATACACATCACCAGTAGGAGAGCACACTGAGAGACCTCTGACTTCACTCATACACATCAGTTTCCCACCAGTAGGAGAGCACACTGAGAGACCTCTCACCTCACTCATACACATCACCAGTAGGAGAGCACACTGAGAGACCTCTCACCTCACTCATACACATCAGTTTCCCACCAGTAGGAGAGCACACTGAGAGACCTCTCACCTCACTCATACACATCACCAGTAGGAGAGCACACTGAGAGACCTCTCACCTCACTCATACACATCAGTTTCCCACCAGTAGGAGAGCACACTGAGAGACCTCTCACCTCACTCATACACATCACCAGTAGGAGAGCACACTGAGAGACCTCTCACCTCACTCATACACATCACCAGTAGGAGAGCACACTGAGAGACCTCTCACCTCACTCATACACATCACCAGTAGGAGAGCACACTGAGAGACCTCTCACCTCACTCATACACATCACCAGTAGGAGAGCACACTGAGAGACCCCTCACCTCACTCATACACATCACCAGTAGGAGAGCACACTGAGAGACCTCTCACCCCACTCATACGCATCACCAGTAGGAGAGCACACTGAGAGACCTCTCACCTCACTCATACACATCAGTTTCCCACCAGTAGGAGAGCACACTGAGAGACCTCTCACCTCACTCATACACATCACCAGTAGGAGAGCACACTGAGAGACCTCTCACCTCACTCATACACATCAGTTTCCCACCAGTAGGAGAGCACACTGAGAGACCTCTCACCTCACTCATACACATCACCAGTAGGAGAGCACACTGAGAGACCTCTCACCTCACTCATACACATCAGTTTCCCACCAGTAGGAGAGCACACTGAGAGACCTCTCACCTCACTCATACACATCACCAGTAGGAGAGCACACTGAGAGACCCCTCACCTCACTCATACACATCACCAGTAGGAGAGCACACTGAGAGACCTCTCACCTCACTCATACACATCACCAGTAGGAGAGCACACTGAGAGACCTCTCACCTCACTCATACACATCAGTTTCCCACCAGTAGGAGAGCACACTGAGAGACCTCTCACCTCACTCATACACATCACCAGTAGGAGAGCACACTGAGAGACCTCTCACCTCACTCATACACATCACCAGTAGGAGAGCACACTGAGAGACCTCTCACCTCACTCATACACATCACCAGTAGGAGAGCACACTGAGAGACCTCTCACCTCACTCATACACCTCACCAGTAGGAGAGCACACTGAGAGACCTCTCACTTCACTCATACACATCAGTTTCCCACCAGTAGGAGAGCACACTGAGAGACCTCTCACCTCACTCATACACATCACCAGTAGGAGAGCACACTGAGAGACCTCTCACTTCACTCATACACATCAGTTTCCCACCAGTAGGAGAGCACACTGAGAGACCTCTCACCTCACTCATACACATCACCAGTAGGAGAGCACACTGAGAGACCTCTCACCTCACTCATACACATCAGTTTCCCACCAGTAGGAGAGCACACTGAGAGACCTCTCACCTCACTCATACACATCACCAGTAGGAGAGCACACTGAGAGACCTCTCACCTCACTCATACGCATCACCAGTAGGAGAGCACACTGAGAGACCTCTCACCTCACTCATACACATCAGTTTCCCACCAGTAGGAGAGCACACTGAGAGACCTCTCACCTCACTCATACACATCAGTTTCCCACCAGTAGGAGAGCACACTGAGAGACCTCTCACCTCACTCATACACATCACCAGTAGGAGAGCACACTGAGAGACCTCTCACCTCACTCATACACATCACCAGTAGGAGAGCACACTGAGAGACCTCTCACCTCACTCATACACATCAGTTTCCCACCAGTAGGAGAGCACACTGAGAGACCTCTCACCTCACTCATACACATCACCAGTAGGAGAGCACACTGAGAGACCTCTCACCTCACTCATACACATCACCAGTAGGAGAGCACACTGAGAGACCTCTCACCTCACTCATACACATCACCAGTAGGAGAGCACACTGAGAGACCTCTCACCTCACTCATACACATCACCATTAGGAGAGCACACTGAGAGACCTCTCACCTCACTCATACACATCACCAGTAGGAGAGCACACTGAGAGACCTCTCACCTCACTCATACACATCACCAGTAGGAGAGCACACTGAGAGACCTCTCACCTCACTCATACACATCACCAGTAGGAGAGCACACTGAGAGACCTCTCACCTCACTCATACACATCAGTTTCCCACCAGTAGGAGAGCACACTGAGAGACCTCTCACCTCACTCATACACATCACCAGTAGGAGAGCACACTGAGAGACCTCTCGACTCACTCATACACATCAGTTTCCCACCAGTAGGAGAGCACACTGAGAGACCTCTCACCTCACTCATACACATCAGTTTCCCACCAGTAGGAGAGCACACTGAGAGACCTCTCACCTCACTCATACACATCACCATTAGGAGAGCACACTGAGAGACCTCTCACCTCACTCATACACATCAGTTTCCCACCAGTAGGAGAGCACACTGAGAGACCTCTCACCTCACTCATACACATCACCAGTAGGAGAGCACTCTGAGAGACCTCTCACCTCACTCATACACATCAGTTTCCCACCAGTAGGAGAGCACACTGAGAGACCTCTCACCTCACTCATACACATCACCAGTAGGAGAGCACACTGAGAGACCTCTCACCTCACTCATACACATCAGTTTCCCACCAGTAGGACAGCACACTGAGAGACCTCTCACCTCACTCATACACATCACCAGTAGGAGAGCACACTGAGAGACCTCTCACCTCACTCATACACATCAGTTTCCCACCAGTAGGAGAGCACACTGAGAGACCTCTCACCTCACTCATACACATCACCAGTAGGAGAGCACTCTGAGAGACCCCTCACCTCACTCATACACATCAGTTTCCCACCAGTAGGAGAGCACAGTGAGAGACCTCTCACCTCACTCATACACATCACCAGTAGGAGAGCACACTGAGAGACCTCTCACCTCACTCATACACATCACCAGTAGGAGAGCACACTGAGAGACCTCTCACCTCACTCATACACCTCACCAGTAGGAGAGCACACTGAGAGACCCCTCACCTCACTCATACACATCAGTTTCCCACCAGTAGGAGAGCACAGTGAGAGACCTCTCACCTCACTCATACACATCACCAGTAGGAGAGCACACTGAGAGACCTCTCACCTCACTCATACACATCAGTTTCCCACCAGTAGGAGAGCACACTGAGAGACCTCTCACCTCACTCATACACATCAGTTTCCCACCAGTAGGAGAGCACACTGAGAGACCTCTCACCTCACTCATACACATCACCAGTAGGAGAGCACTCTGAGAGACCCCTCACCTCACTCATACACATCAGTTTCCCACCAGTAGGAGAGCACACTGAGAGACCTCTCACCTCACTCATACACATCACCAGTAGGAGAGCACACTGAGAGACCTCTCACCTCACTCATACACATCACCAGTAGGAGAGCACACTGAGAGACCTCTCACCTCACTCATACACATCAGTTTCCCACCAGTAGGAGAGCACAGTGAGAGACCTCTCACCTCACTCATACACATCACCAGTAGGAGAGCACACTGAGAGACCTCTCACCTCACTCATACACATCACCAGTAGGAGAGCACACTGAGAGACCTCTCACCTCACTCATACACATCACCAGTAGGAGAGCACACTGAGAGACCTCTCACCTCACTCATACACACCACCAGTAGGAGAGCACACTGAGAGACCTCTCACCTCACTCATACACATCACCAGTAGGAGAGCACACTGAGAGACCTCTCACCTCACTCATACACATCACCAGTAGGAGAGCACACTGAGAGACCTCTCACCTCACTCATACACATCACCAGTAGGAGAGCACACTGAGAGACCTCTCACCTCACTCATACACATCACCAGTAGGAGAGCACACTGAGAGACCTCTCACCTCACTCATACACCTCACCAGTAGGAGAGCACACTGAGAGACCTCTCACCTCACTCATACACATCACCAGTAGGAGAGCACACTGAGAGACCTCTCACCTCACTCATACACATCAGTTTCCCACCAGTAGGAGAGCACACTGAGAGACCTCTCACCTCACTCATACACATCATCAGTAGGAGAGCACACTGAGAGACCTCTCACCTCACTCATACACATCATCAGTAGGAGAGCACACTGAGAGACCTCTCACCTCACTCATACACATCAGTTTCCCACCAGTAGGAGAGCACACTGAGAGACCTCTCACCTCACTCATACACATCATCAGTAGGAGAGCACACTGAGAGACCTCTCACCTCACTCATACACATCACCAGTAGGAGAGCACACTGAGAGACCTCTCACCTCACTCATACACATCAGTTTCCCACCAGTAGGAGAGCACAGTGAGAGACCTCTCACCTCACTCATACACATCACCAGTAGGAGAGCACACTGAGAGACCTCTCACCTCACTCATACACATCACCAGTAGGAGAGCACACTGAGAGACCTCTCACCTCACTCATACACATCACCAGTAGGAGAGCACACTGAGAGACCTCTCACCTCACTCATACACATCACCAGTAGGAGAGCACACTGAGAGACCTCTCACCTCACTCATACACATCAGTTTCCCACCAGTAGGAGAGCACACTGAGAGACCTCTCACCTCACTCATACACATCACCAGTAGGAGAGCACACTGAGAGACCTCTCACCTCACTCATACACATCAGTTTCCCACCAGTAGGAGAGCACACTGAGAGACCTCTCACCTCACTCATACACATCACCAGTAGGAGAGCACACTGAGAGACCTCTCACCTCACTCATACACATCACCAGTAGGAGAGCACACTGAGAGACCTCTCACCTCACTCATACACATCACCAGTAGGAGAGCACACTGAGAGACCTCTCACCCCACTCATACACATCACCAGTAGGAGAGCACACTGAGAGACCTCTCACCTCACTCATACACATCACCAGTAGCAGAGCACACTGAGAGACCTCTCACCTCACTCATACACATCACCAGTAGGAGAGCACACTGAGAGACCTCTCACCTCACTCATACACATCACCAGTAGGAGAGCACTCTGAGAGACCTCTCACCTTACTCATACACATCACCAGTAGGAGAGCACACTGAGAGACCTCTCACCTCACTCATACACATCACCAGTAGGAGAGCACTCTGAGAGACCCCTCACCTCACTCATACACATCAGTTTCCCACCAGTAGGAGAGCACACTGAGAGACCTCTCACCTCACTCATACACATCACCAGTAGGAGAGCACACTGAGAGACCTCTCACCTCACTCATACACATCAGTTTCCCACCAGTAGGAGAGCACACTGAGAGACCTCTCACCTCACTCATACACATCACCAGTAGGAGAGCACACTGAGAGACCTCTCACCTCACTCATACACATCACCAGTAGGAGAGCACTCTGAGAGACCTCTCACCTCACTCATACACATCACCAGTAGGAGAGCACACTGAGAGACCTCTCACCTCACTCATACACATCAGTTTCCCACCAGTAGGAGAGCACACTGAGAGACCTCTCACCTCACTCATACACATCACCAGTAGGAGAGCACACTGAGAGACCTCTCACCTCACTCATACACATCACCAGTAGGAGACACAGTGAGAGACCTCTCACCTCACTCATACACATCAGTTTCCCACCAGTAGGAGAGCACACTGAGAGACCTCTCACCTCACTCATACACATCACCAGTAGGAGAGCACACTGAGAGACCTCTCACCTCACTCATACACATCAGTTTCCCACCAGTAGGAGAGCACACTGAGAGACCTCTCACCTCACTCATACACATCACCAGTAGGAGAGCACACTGAGAGACCCCTCACCTCACTCATACACATCAGTTTCCCACCAGTAGGAGAGCACACTGAGAGACCCCTCACCTCACTCATACACATCACCAGTAGGAGAGCACACTGAGAGACCTCTCACCTCACTCATACACATCACCAGTAGGAGAGCACACTGAGAGACCTCTCACCTCACTCATACACATCATCAGTAGGAGAGCACACTGAGAGACCTCTCACCTCACTCATACACATCACCAGTAGGAGAGCACACTGAGAGACCTCTCACCTCACTCATACACATCACCAGTAGGAGAGCACACTGAGAGACCTCTCACCTCACTCATACACATCACCAGTAGGAGAGCACACTGAGAGACCTCTCACCTCACTCATACACATCACCAGTAGGAGAGCACACTGAGAGACCCCTCACCTCACTCATACACATCAGTTTCCCACCAGTAGGAGAGCACACTGAGAGACCCCTCACCTCACTCATACACATCACCAGTAGGAGAGCACACTGAGAGACCTCTCACCTCACTCATACACATCACCAGTAGGAGAGCACACTGAGAGACCTCTCACCTCACTCATACACATCATCAGTAGGAGAGCACACTGAGAGACCCCTCACCTCACTCATACACATCACCAGTAGGAGAGCACTCTGAGAGACCCCTCACCTCACTCATACACATCACCAGTAGGAGAGCACACTGAGAGACCCCTCACCTCTCTCATACACATCAGTTTCCCACCAGTAGGAGAGCACACTGAGAGACCTCTCACCTCACTCATACACATCACCAGTAGGAGAGCACTCTGAGAGACCTCTGACCTCACTCATACACATCAGTTTCCCACCAGTAGGAGAGCACACTGAGAGACCTCTCACCTCACTCATACACATCACCAGTAGGAGAGCACACTGAGAGACCTCTCACCTCACTCATACACATCACCAGTAGGAGAGCACACTGAGAGACCTCTCACCTCACTCATACACATCACCAGTAGGAGAGCACACTGAGAGACCCCTCACCTCACTCATACACATCACCAGTAGGAGAGCACTCTGAGAGACCTCTCACCTCACTCATACACATCACCAGTAGGAGAGCACACTGAGAGACCTCTCACCTCACTCATACACATCACCAGTAGGAGAGCACACTGAGAGACCTCTCACCTCACTCATACACATCATCAGTAGGAGAGCACACTGAGAGACCTCTCACCTCACTCATACACATCAGTTTCCCACCAGTAGGAGAGCACACTGAGAGACCTCTCACCTCACTCATACACATCACCAGTAGGAGAGCACACTGAGAGACCTCTCACCTCACTCATACACATCACCAGTAGGAGAGCACACTGAGAGACCTCTCACCTCACTCATACACATCACCAGTAGGAGAGCACACTGAGAGACCCCTCACCTCACTCATACACATCACCAGTAGGAGAGCACTCTGAGAGACCTCTCACCTCACTCATACACATCACCAGTAGGAGAGCACACTGAGAGACCTCTCACCTCACTCATACACATCACCAGTAGGAGAGCACACTGAGAGACCTCTCACCTCACTCATACACATCATCAGTAGGAGAGCACACTGAGAGACCTCTCACCTCACTCATACACATCAGTTTCCCACCAGTAGGAGAGCACACTGAGAGACCTCTCACCTCACTCATACACATCACCAGTAGGAGAGCACACTGAGAGACCTCTCACCTCACTCATACACATCAGTTTCCCACCAGTAGGAGAGCACACTGAGAGACCTCTCACCTCACTCATACACATCACCAGTAGGAGAGCACACTGAGAGACCTCTCACCTCACTCATACACATCAGTTTCCCACCAGTAGGAGAGCACACTGAGAGACCTCTCACCTCACTCATACACATCACCAGTAGGAGAGCACACTGAGAGACCTCTCACCTCACTCATACACATCAGTTTCCCACCAGTAGGAGAGCACACTGAGAGACCTCTCACCTCACTCATACACATCACCAGTAGGAGAGCACACTGAGAGACCTCTCACCTCACTCATACACATCACCAGTAGCAGAGCACACTGAGAGACCTCTCACCTCACTCATACACATCACCAGTAGGAGAGCACACTGAGAGACCTCTCACTTCACTCATACACATCAGTTTCCCACCAGTAGGAGAGCACACTGAGAGACCTCTCACCTCACTCATACACATCACCAGTAGGAGAGCACACTGAGAGACCTCTCACCTCACTCATACACATCAGTTTCCCACCAGTAGGAGAGCACACTGAGAGACCTCTCACCTCACTCATACACATCAGTTTCCCACCAGTAGGAGAGCACACTGAGAGACCCCTCACCTCACTCATACACATCACCAGTAGGAGAGCACACTGAGAGACCTCTCACCTCACTCATACACATCACCAGTAGGAGAGCACACTGAGAGACCTCTCACCTCACTCATACACCTCACCAGTAGGAGAGCACACTGAGAGACCTCTCACCTCACTCATACACATCACCAGTAGGAGAGCACACTGAGAGACCTCTCACCTCACTCATACACATCAGTTTCCCACCAGTAGGAGAGCACACTGAGAGACCTCTCACCTCACTCATACACATCAGTTTCCCACCAGTAGGAGAGCACACTGAGAGACCTCTCACCTCACTCATACACATCACCAGTAGGAGAGCACACTGAGAGACCTCTCACCTCACTCATACACATCACCAGTAGGAGAGCACACTGAGAGACCTCTCACCTCACTCATACACATCAGTTTCCCACCAGTAGGAGAGCACACTGAGAGACCTCTCACCTCACTCATACACATCACCAGTAGGAGAGCACACTGAGAGACCTCTCACCTCACTCATACACATCAGTTTCCCACCAGTAGGAGAGCACACTGAGAGACCTCTCACCTCACTCATACACATCAGTTTCCCACCAGTAGGAGAGCACACTGAGAGACCTCTCACCTCACTCATACACATCACCAGTAGGAGAGCACACTGAGAGACCTCTCACCTCACTCATACACATCAGTTTCCCACCAGTAGGAGAGCACACTGAGAGACCTCTCACCTCACTCATACACATCACCAGTAGGAGAGCACACTGAGAGACCTCTCACCTCACTTATACACATCACCAGTAGGAGAGCACACTGAGAGACCTCTCACCTCACTCATACGCATCACCAGTAGGAGAGCACACTGAGAGACCTCTCACCTCACTCATACGCATCACCAGTAGGAGAGCACACTGAGAGACCTCTCACCTCACTCATACACATCACCAGTAGGAGAGCACACTGAGAGACCTCTCACCTCACTCATACACATCACCAGTAGGAGAGCACACTGAGAGACCTCTCACCTCACTCATACACATCAGTTTCCCACCAGTAGGAGAGCACACTGAGAGACCTCTCACCTCACTCATACACATCACCAGTAGCAGAGCACACTGAGAGACCTCTCACCTCACTCATACACATCACCAGTAGGAGAGCACACTGAGAGACCTCTCACCTCACTCATACACATCACCAGTAGGAGAGCACTCTGAGAGACCCCTCACCTCACTCATACACATCAGTTTCCCACCAGTAGGAGAGCACAGTGAGAGACCTCTCACCTCACTCATACACATCACCAGTAGGAGAGCACACTGAGAGACCTCTCACCTCACTCATACACATCACCAGTAGGAGAGCACACTGAGAGACCTCTCACCTCACTCATACACCTCACCAGTAGGAGAGCACACTGAGAGACCCCTCACCTCACTCATACACATCAGTTTCCCACCAGTAGGAGAGCACAGTGAGAGACCTCTCACCTCACTCATACACATCACCAGTAGGAGAGCACACTGAGAGACCTCTCACCTCACTCATACACATCACCAGTAGGAGAGCACTCTGAGAGACCCCTCACCTCACTCATACACATCAGTTTCCCACCAGTAGGAGAGCACACTGAGAGACCTCTCACCTCACTCATACACATCACCAGTAGGAGAGCACACTGAGAGACCTCTCACCTCACTCATACACATCACCAGTAGGAGAGCACACTGAGAGACCTCTCACCTCACTCATACACATCAGTTTCCCACCAGTAGGAGAGCACAGTGAGAGACCTCTCACCTCACTCATACACATCACCAGTAGGAGAGCACACTGAGAGACCCCTCACCTCACTCATACACATCAGTTTCCCACCAGTAGGAGAGCACACTGAGAGACCTCTCACCTCACTCATACACATCACCAGTAGGAGAGCACACTGAGAGACCCCTCACCTCACTCATACACATCAGTTTCCCACCAGTAGGAGAGCACACTGAGAGACCTCTCACCTCACTCATACACATCAGTTTCCCACCAGTAGGAGAGCACACTGAGAGACCTCTCACCTCACTCATACACATCACCAGTAGGAGAGCACACTGAGAGACCCCTCACCTCACTCATACACACCACCAGTAGGAGAGCACACTGAGAGACCTCTCACCTCACTCATACACATCACCAGTAGGAGAGCACACTGAGAGACCCCTCACCTCACTCATACACATCACCAGTAGGAGAGCACACTGAGAGACCTCTCACCTCACTCATACACATCACCAGTAGGAGAGCACACTGAGAGACCTCTCACCTCACTCATACACATCAGTTTCCCACCAGTAGGAGAGCACACTGAGAGACCTCTCACCTCACTCATACACATCACCAGTAGGAGAGCACACTGAGAGACCTCTCACCTCACTCATACACATCACCAGTAGGAGAGCACACTGAGAGACCTCTCACCTCACTCATACACATCAGTTTCCCACCAGTAGCAGAGCACACTGAGAGACCTCTCACCTCACTCATACACATCACCAGTAGGAGAGCACACTGAGAGACCTCTCACCTCACTCATACACATCAGTTTCCCACCAGTAGGAGAGCACACTGAGAGACCTCTCACCTCACTCATACACATCACCAGTAGGAGACACAGTGAGAGACCTCTCACCTCACTCATACACATCAGTTTCCCACCAGTAGGAGAGCACAGTGAGAGACCTCTCACCTCACTCATACACATCACCAGTAGGAGAGCACACTGAGAGACCCCTCACCTCACTCATACACATCAGTTTCCCACCAGTAGGAGAGCACACTGAGAGACCTCTCACCTCACTCATACACATCACCAGTAGGAGAGCACACTGAGAGACCTCTCACCTCACTCATACACATCACCAGTAGGAGAGCACTCTGAGAGACCCCTCACCTCACTCATACACCTCACCAGTAGGAGAGCACTCTGAGAGACCCCTCACCTCACTCATACACATCAGTTTCCCACCAGTAGGAGAGCACACTGAGAGACCTCTCACCTCACTCATACACATCACCAGTAGGAGAGCACACTGAGAGACCTCTCACCTCACTCATACACATCAGTTTCCCACCAGTAGGAGAGCACACTGAGAGACCTCTCACCTCACTCATACACATCACCAGTAGGAGAGCACACTGAGAGACCTCTCACCTCACTCATACACATCACCAGTAGCAGAGCACACTGAGAGACCTCTCACCTCACTCATACACATCAGTTTCCCACCAGTAGGAGAGCACACTGAGAGACCTCTCACCTCACTCATACACATCAGTTTCCCACCAGTAGGAGAGCACACTGAGAGACCTCTCACCTCACTCATACACCTCACCAGTAGGAGAGCACACTGAGAGACCTCTCACCTCACTCATACACATCAGTTTCCCACCAGTAGGAGAGCACACTGAGAGACCTCTCACCTCACTCATACACATCACCAGTAGGAGAGCACACTGAGAGACCTCTCACCTCACTCATACACATCACCAGTAGGAGAGCACACTGAGAGACCTCTCACCTCACTCATACACATCACCAGTAGGAGAGCACACTGAGAGACCTCTCACCTCACTCATACACATCAGTTTCCCACCAGTAGGAGAGCACACTGAGAGACCTCTCACCTCACTCATACACATCACCAGTAGGAGAGCACACTGAGAGACCTCTCACCTCACTCATACACATCAGTTTCCCACCAGTAGGAGAGCACACTGAGAGACCTCTCACCTCACTCATACACATCACCAGTAGGAGAGCACACTGAGAGACCTCTCACCTCACTCATACACATCACCAGTAGGAGAGCACAGTGAGAGACCTCTCACCTCACTCATACACATCACCAGTAGGAGAGCACACTGAGAGACCTCTCACCTCACTCATACACATCACCAGTAGGAGAGCACACTGAGAGACCTCTCACCTCACTTATACACATCACCAGTAGGAGAGCACACTGAGAGACCCCTCACCTCTCTCATACACATCAGTTTCCCACCAGTAGGAGAGCACACTGAGAGACCCCTCACCTCACTCATACACATCACCAGTAGGAGAGCACACTGAGAGACCTCTCACCTCACTCATACACATCAGTTTCCCACCAGTAGGAGAGCACACTGAGAGACCTCTCACCTCACTCATACACATCAGTTTCCCACCAGTAGGAGAGCACACTGAGAGACCTCTCACCTCACTCATACACATCAGTTTCAATGTAGAGTACCACAGCAGGCACTATATGTAGCTTGACAGTGGTACAAGGTACACTAACAAAGTTAGAAAGATTTGGAGGCGGAGCAAGAGACTATTCCCGTGTCTACGGGTCATCAATTAGCGGCGATCTCTCCCAGGTGCTACTTGTAGACAAGATGGATGGAGGGTAGATTAGTGGCTGGGCTGCTGCACAGGGCCTGTACTTACCCACATTAGGGTTGCACAACAATCAGCGCAATACATCACACTGTATTAATGCCCCATACTCAGCTATTAAGGACAAAACAAATCTCACCAAATTCACTCATATTATGACTTGTAGGAATATTCTGCTGTTGTTATTTGTACCGTATATACCCGTGTATAAGCCCCAGCTTATATTAATTTCAAATGGTGAATTGACCCGGCTTATATTCGGGGTGGGCTTGTATTCGGGGCCCGGCTTATATTACAATAATTGCAAACCAGTAGATATAAATGAAACTCATGTAACTCATGTTTATTATTATCTCCATTCATTACTCTGGTTTTCGTGTTTTAAACTCGAATTTAACAACAACAAAAACTGAGGGTAGAATTGTTGACCAACAACAACTGAGTTCTATACTCAAACTATCACTCATGATCCACTAAAAGCTTGTTCTGAACGATTTCTTCAGCCTCTTACATTAATTAGCAGTATTATAGGTCTATGCTTGTACAGCCCCCGGCTTATAAACGGGACCCGGCTTATATTAACGTTAGGACATGCTGAACCCCCGGCTTATAAACGGGGTGGGCTTATACACGTTTATACAAGAGTTACTCATATCATGACTTATAGGACTGAATTTATCAATATTCTGCTGCTGTTATATGTTTATACAAGAGTTACTCATATTATGACTTGTAGGACTGAATTTATCAATATTCTGCTGCTGTTATATGTTTATACAAGAGTTACTCATATTATGACTTATAGGACTGGATTTATCAATATTCTGCTGCTGTTATATGTTTATACAAGAGTTACTCGTATTATGACTTATAGGACTGAATTCACCAATATTCTGCTGCTGTTATATGTTTATACAAGAGTTACTCGTATTATGACTTATAGGACTGGATTTATCAATATTCTTCTGTTGTTATATGTTCATACAAGTGTTACTCATATTATGACTTATAGGACTGGATTTATCAATATTCTGCTGCTGTTATATGTTCATACAAGAGTTACTCATATTATGACTTATAGGACTGGATTTATCAATATTCTGCTGCTGTTATATGTTTATACAAGAGTTACTCATATTATGACTTATAGGACTGAATTCACCAATATTCTGCTGCTGTTATATGTTTATACAAGAGTTACTCGTATTATGACTTATAGGACTGGATTTATCAATATTCTTCTGTTGTTATATGTTCATACAAGTGTTACTCATATTATGACTTATAGGACTGGATTTATCAATATTCTGCTGCTGTTATATGTTTATATAAGAGTTACTCATATTATGACTTATAGGACTGGATTTATCAATATTCTGCTGCTGTTATATGTTTATATAAGAGTTACTCATATTATGACTTATAGGACTGGATTTATCAATATTCTGCTGCTGTTATATGTTTATACAAGAGTTACTCATATTATGACTTATAGGACTGGATTTATCCATATTCTGCTACTGTTATATGTTTATACAAGAGTTACTCATATTATGACTTATAGGACTGGATTCATCAATATTCTGCTGTTGCTATATGTTTATACAAGAGTTACCTATATTATGACTTATAGGACTGGATTCTTTGATATTCTGCTGCTGTTATATGTTTATACAATAGTTACTCATATTATGACTTATAGGACTGAATTCATCAATATTCTGCTGTTGCTATATGTTCATACAAGAGTTACTCATATTATGACTTATCAGACTGGATTCTTCGATATTCTGCTGTTGTTATATGTTCATACAAGAGTTACTCATATTATGACTTATAGGACTGGATCTATCAATATTCTGCGGCTGTTATATGTTTATACAAGAGTTACTCATATTATGACTTATAGGACTGGATCTATCAATATTCTGCTGCTGTTATATGTTTATACAAGAGTTACTCATATTATGACTTATAGGACTGGATTTATCAATATTCTGCTGCTGTTATATGTTCATACAAGAGTTACTCATATTATGACTTATAGGACTGGATTTATCAATATTCTGCTGCTGTTATATGTTTATACAAGAGTTACTTATATTATGACTTATAGGACAGGATCTATCAATATTCTGCTGCTGTTATATGTTTATGCAAGTGTTACTCATATGTATGTATGTATGTATGTATCAATTTTATTTCCAATATTTCAATCACAATTACATCCGTCCTTAGGAAAAAGGGAGAAGTATTCAACATCAATCACTTCTTTATACATCCTTCTGGGAAAGACAGCGTTTCCCAGCTCTTCCAGGCATCCCCGATGATGCGTTTTTTTAATAATCATTGCTTGATATGTGCGATAGTATGCATATAACATCAACTCGTATAATTACAGTTACATTTCACAATTTACTAAATTATTGACTAGTACATACAGTATGACTGATACTTGAAGTGAGAAAATTTAAGTGTTATGGCGAAACATTACAAGCACCATATTACTAGGTAATATATCTATTCAGTCAAAGTTAGTACCTCTAAGTGGGTACTGTAACATGGTAAAACAAGAATTTATAATACCTTTACATATCATATTGAAAATTCTTTACATTAATTGAACACATTTTGGTTATAAGAACAATATTGATGGTGACATTGAGCACATAAGCACTTTTTCATTATATTATAAAACATGTATATGGATTTACAGACCATAATAGAGATTTTACTTCTGTTCAGATTGAGTATTTAGTTTAGTATACTCATTTACTACTACTTCAAACTCTTTATGAGTTCAATAGAATGTATCATTAGACCAATGGCAGTGAAAATTGCCATAATAATATTATTATTATTATTAATATTGATATTATCGCTATAATATCTCGTCGTTATTTATTGGTTGATCTTTACTAGGATTTTTTGGTTTACACCCTTTTTAACTTTTGTCTTACTTTCGAGAAATTGTTTAAATTCCTCTTTAGAGGTACACAATTTTCCCTCTTTTGGTAGATTATTCCATGAAAACGGTATTAAATAGTACATTGATTTTTTAATCCTTTCGGTGTGAGGTATAGGAATTTTCATTTTCTTCCCTTGTTTGTGAGACCTAAGGTTTAAGTTCCTCTCATCAGTAAATAGGTGTTTTTCCACCAAATCATATGCAATCAATATATTCTATTATAACTTATAGGACTGGATCTATCAATATTCTGCTGCTGTTATATGTTTATACAAGAGTTACTCATATAATGACTTATAGGACTGGATCTATCAATATTCTGCTGCTGTTATATGTTTATACAAGAGTTACTCATATTATGACTTATAGGACTGGATCTATCAATATTCTGCTGCCATTTTATTTGTATACAAGAGTTACTCATTTTATGAATTATAGGACTGAATTTATCAATATTCTGCTGCTGCTATGTTTATACAAGATTTGCTCATATTATGACTTATAGGACTGGAGAAAATTCACTAAAACGTCAGTCAAAGTCCTTTTAGATGGCTTGGAAAGGAATGGGGAAAAAAGTAATTGTTTCTGGTACCAAAGTATAATGAATAGATTGCTGGGGTCTTGAGGGGTGTAAAGCACGTAAATGATGTAATAATGGGAGAGGCACAAGATGATTAAGGCAGTAGGTATCAGCTGTTTACAGCTACAGCTAATGACAGGAAATTGACCATATGAATGGTAAGTAAAAGATATATTTTACCCCATTAATAGGTTATATTGTGTAAATTATCTAAAAAATAAGATGCCAACCACAAAATAAAGTTTGAGACACCTAATTCTGACCATGTTGTCCACATTTTGATGCCATTCATTTCATATTCACAATTATTCTTGCATATTCTTCCTCAGATATGGTTTTTGTATCAATATTTAGACAATCGACAACAAGCCATTGATACGTTGGCCTGCGGCCACTTGTGCAAAATGTCCATTTCGACCGTCAAGTGTGGGTAGAAACGTCCCAACGTATCAATGACGAGTTTTTTGTTTTTTGTTTTTATATCACAAGTCCCCCTTATTGGATGACAAAGACAATAATAAATACCTTTATTTTCTATCGACCGCTGTCTGCCCGTCGCCATATTGTATTTATCAACCAAACCTCCATAACAACAGCATTTGCTATTGGCTAGCACGTCATGACGTCACATTCTCTGAGCCAATCAAAACTCACCAAAAATAGGCGTCTTTGGTAGTGGGCGAAACATCTAAATGTATAACGCAGGCAGAACTCACTCATTTCTATATATGATAACCCCCAAACTAGTGATATAAGAGCCTGATTACCTGATTATACTCCCCACAGAGAAATATTATCTATTTATTCTGGCAGGAAGACAACCAGTGGGAAAATGATGGGAATGTGATTGAGACAATATACACTAGACACGTGGGGGGGTCACCTCTGGCGTTGGAGACAATAGACAATGGGGGGGGGGGGGGTCAGCCTGGTAATTTCTTATATAATGACAACTGGTTATTATAACTCTACCAGGAGCCGCATGGGGCCGTGTATGTAGATTGTGATCATTACTCCACGTTGATGTATGTACCACATGCTATGTGTATGGGTGGGAGTAGTGTGGTAATTTGCACCAGTTCAACATGTGTGGTATGTACCATGTTGGTGTATGTACTACATGCTATTTGTATGGGCGGGAGTAGTGTGGTAATTAGCACCAGTTTAACATGTGTGGTATGACTTTCTGTCCCAGTAAACATAGCCATATAAGGTAAGCATTACAACGTGGGAGTAAATAGAACCTAAATTTAAATCTATTGTATAACCCTTCACTACAGACATACACAGTAGCTGATACAAGTCCCCTATTGTACAACCCTTCACTTGAGACATACACAGTGGCTGATACAAGTCCCCTATTGTATAACCCTTCACTTCAGACATACACAGTGGCTGATACAAGTCCCCTATTGTATAACCCTTCACTTCAGACATACACAGTGCCTGATACAAGTCCCCTATTGTATAATTCTTCACTTCAGACATGCACAGTGACTGATACAAGTCCCCTATTGTATAACCCTTCACTTCAGACATACACAGTGGCTGATACAAGTCCCCTATTGTATAACCCTTCACTTCAGACATACACAGTGCCTGATACAAGTCCCCTATTGTATAATTCTTCACTTCAGACATGCACAGTGACTGATACAAGTCCCCTATTGTATAACCCTACATTTCAGACATACACAGTGGCTGATACAAGTCCCCTATTGTATAACCTTACACTTCAGACATACACAGTGGCAGATACAAGTCCCCTATTGTATAACCCTTCACTTCAGACCTACACAGTGACTGATACAAGTCCCCTATTGTATAACATGCCCAGTGGCTGATACAAGTCCCCTATTGTATAACCTTACACTTCAGACATACACAGTGGCAGATACAAGTCCCCTATTGTATAACCCTTCACTTCAGACATACACAGTGCCTGATACAAGTCCCCTATTGTATAACCCTTCACTCCAGACATACACAGTGCCTGATACAAGTCCCCTATTGTATAACCCTTCACTTCAGACATACACAGTGGCTGATACAAGTCCCCTATTGTATAATCCTTCACTTCAGACATACACAGTGGTTGATACAAGTCCCCTATTGTATAACCCTTCACTTCAGACATACACAGTGGCTGATACAAGTCCCCTATTGTATAACCCTACACTTCAGACATACACAGTGACTGATATAAGTCCCCTATTGTATAACCCTTCACTTCATACAAGTCCCCTATTGTATAACCCTTCACTTCAGACATACACAGTGACTGATATAAGTCCCCTATTGTATAACCCTTCACTACAGACATACACAGTGACTGATACAAGTCCCCTATTGTATAATCCTTCACTTCAGACATACACAGTGACTGATACAAGTCCCCTATTGTATAACCCTTCACTTCAGACATACACAGTGGCTGATACAAGTCCCCTATTGTATAACCCTTCACTTCAGACATACACAGTGGCTGATACAAGTCCGCTATTGTATAACCCTTCACTTCAGACATACACAGTGGCTGATACAAGTCCCCTATTGTATAACCCTTCACTTCAGACATACACGGTGGCTGATACAAGTCCCCTATTTTATAACCCTTCAAGATATTGTGTGAGAGAAACACTGTTGGAGACCTGGATCTGTCACATGACTCCAACAGATGGCGTGTAGAAGCTGACACCAAAACGCGCTGACAAAAATATCACTTTGTCCTGGCTCTAGTCCTTGCTGTATAGCGCGGTATAGTGTGGTCTCATTCACCAGAACATGAGTTATTGAGGGTGGATATGTGTTGTTATCTATTGTCACCCCGGGGGCAGGTATAGAAGCTTGCGGCCATCATAAGTCAAATGCTTTGTTGCCTACAAGCAGACGTTTGTTAGGCTGTGCCCTGATTGGCCACACCAGTCACACAAAAGTAGCTCCGTGACACAAGTAGCAAAGTCCCGCCAAAAGTAGCCTGAGTCTTTTAATTTTCCTGAGCTCGCCTTCCTCAGTTGTGGCTTTTTAGACGCGATTTGATCAGATTTGATTCAGATTTTCCTTGCCTTTAAACCATGTTTGTATCGACGGAAGTAGGCCAAGACCTACCTGAGGTAAGCTTCCGGTTCAAAGTATGAGCACTCAATACCTGTGTCGCAAGGCATATTTGATTGAAATAAATAATTGTACAGGTTGGTAAACCCTCTATTTTGGTATTAATAAGTTAATCAAATCAAATTCCCTGTCCAACATATGTTTTTATGTGGAACCAGTTTCTGGTTGCCAAGTAACATAAGCAGTTTGAGAACAGCTGAAGGCAAGAATTCGGTAAATAAATCAAATTGGAGACTTTCCACAGACACTTTATTACATGACAAACACTTGGATGTTGTCATGGCATTAAGCAACCATCACTCACTCACTACTGTTGTTTGATATTGATCTCAGTTCATGCTCATATTTGTTTGTACAGCAATAAAAACATTTTCAACAAAGCCCTCTCTCTCCCTGTCCTCAATGTCAGCCATTTATCCTATAACAGAGCCCTCTCCCTGTCCTCTATATCAGTCATTAACCCTATAACAGAGCCCTCTCCCTGTCCTCTATATCAGTCATTAACCCTATAACAGAGCCCTCTCCCTGTCCTCTATATCAGTCATTAACCCTATAACAGAGCCCTCACCCTGTCCTCTATATCAGCCATTAAACCTATAACAGAGTCCTCTCCCTGTCCTCTATATCAGTCATTAACCCTATAACAGAGCCCTCTCCCTGTCCTCTATATCAGTCATTAACCCTATAACAGAGCCCTCTCCCTGTCCTCTATATCAGTCATTAACCCTATAACAGAGCCCTCTCCCTGTCCTCTATATCAGTCAGTAACCCTATAACAGAACCCTCTCCCTGTCCTCTATATCAGTCAGTAACCCTATAACAGAGTCCTCTCCCTGGCCTCTATATCAGTCATTAACCCTATAACAGAGCCCTCTCCCTGTCCTCTATATCAGTCATTAACCCTATAACAGAGTCCTCTCCCTGGCCTCTATATCAGTCATTAACCCTATAACAGAGCCCTCTCCCTGTCCTCTATATCAGTCATTAACCCTATAACAGAGCCCTCTCCCTGTCCTCTATATCAGTCATTAACCCTATAACAGAGCCCTCTCCCTGTCCTCTATATCAGTCATTAACCCTATAACAGAGCCCTCTCCCTGTCCTCTATATCAGTCATTAACCCTATAACAGAGCCCTCTCCCTGTCCTCTATATCAGTCATTAACCCTATAACAGAGCCCTCTCCCTGGCCTCTATATCAGTCATTAACCCTATAACAGAGCCCTCTCCCTGGCCTCTATATCAGTCATTAACCCTATAACAGAGCCCTCTCCCTGTCCTCTATATCAGTCATTAACCCTATAACAGAGCCCACTCCCTGTCCTCAATGTCAGTCATTAACCCTATAACAGAGCCCACTCCCTGTCCTCTATATCAGTCATTAACCCTATAACAGAGCCCTCTCCCTGTCCTCTATATCAGTCATTAACCCTATAACAGAGCCCTCTCCCTGTCCTCTCTATTTCTATAACAGAGCCCTCTCCCTGTCCTCTATATCAGTCATTAACCCTATAACAGAGCCCTCTCCCTGTCCTCTCTATCTCTATAACATAGACTTCTCCCTGTCCTCAATGTTAATCTATAAAGCTAGAAGGGCCTAACTGTCCCTGTCTTCAATGTCAGTCATTATACCTGTACCTCCTGTAGAGATTTTGCGTATCTGAGATTGGAGGGTCCCTTCAACTGCAAAATGTCATTAAACATCAGGGTGTCAGGGTTTGGACCTAGAGTGTGATGTCAGGGTTTGGACCTAGAGTGTGATGTGAGGGTTTGGGCCTAGAGTGTGATGTGAGGGTTTGGACCTAGAGTGTGATGTGAGGGTTTGGGCCCAGAGTGTGATGTGAGGGTTTGGACCTAGAGTGTGATGTGAGGGTTTGGGCCCAGAGTGTGATGTGAGGGTTTGGACCTAGAGTGTGATGTGAGGGTTTGGACCTAGAGTGTGATGTGAGGGTTTGGACCTAGAGTGTGATGTGAGGGTTTGGACCTAGAGTGTGATGTGAGGTATTGGACCTAGAGTGTGATGTGAGGGTTTGGGCCTAGAGTGTGATCTGAGGGTTTGGACCTAGAGTGTGATGTGAGGGTTTGGACCTAGAGTGTGATGTGAGGGTTTGGACCTAGAGTGTGATGTGAGGGTTTGGACCTAGAGTGTGATGTGAGGTATTGGACCTAGAGTGTGATGTGAGGGTTTGGGCCTAGAGTGTGATCTGAGGGTTTGGACCTAGAGTGTGATGTGAGGGTTTGGACCTAGAGTGTGATGTGAGGGTTTGGACCTAGAGTGTGATGTGAGGGTTTGGACCTAGAGTGTGATGTGAGGGTTTGGACCTAGATTGTGATGTGAGGGTTTGGACCTAGAGTGTGATGTGAGGGTTTGGACCTAGAGTGTGATGTGAGGGTTTGGACCTAGATTGTGATGTGAGGGTTTGGACCTAGAGTGTTATGTCAGGGTTTGGACCTAGAGTGTGATCTGAGGGTTTGGACCTAGAGTGTGATCTGAGGGTTTGGACCTAGAGTGTGATGTGAGGGTTTGGACCTAGAGTGTGATGTGAGGGTTTGGACCTAGAGTGTGATGTGAGGGTTTGGACCTAGAGTGTGATGTGAGGGTTTGGACCTAGAGTGTGATCCGAGGGTTTGGACCTAGAGTGTGATGTCAGGGTTAGGACCTAGAGTGTGATGTGAGGGTTTGGACCTAGAGTGTGATGTGAGGGTTTGGACCTAGAGTGTGATGTGAGGGTTTGGACCTAGAGTGTGATCCGAGGGTTTGGACCTAGAGTGTGATGTGAGGGTTTGGACCTAGAGTGTGGTGTCAGGGTTTGGACCTAGAGTGTGATGTGAGGGTTTGGACCTAGAGTGTGATGTGAGGGTTTGGACCTAGAGTGTGATCTGAGGGTTTGGACCTAGAGTGTGATGTGAGGGTTTGGACCTAGAGTGTGATGTGAGGGTTTGGACCTAGAGTGTGATATGAGGGTTTGGGCCTAGAGTGTGATGTGAGGGTTTGGACCTAGAGTGTGATATGAGGGTTTGGGCCTAGAGTGTGATGTGAGGGTTTGGACCTAGAGTGTGATATGAGGGTTTGGGCCTAGAGTGTGATGTGAGGGTTTGGACCTAGAGTGTGATGTGAGGGTTTGGACCTAGAGTGTGATATGAGGGTTTGGGCCTAGAGTGTGATGTGAGGGTTTGGGCCTAGATTGTGATGTGAGGGTTTGGGCCTAGATTGTGATGTGAGGGTTTGGACCTAGAGTGTGATCTGAGGGTTTGGACCTAGAGTGTGATGTGAGGGTTTGGACCTAGAGTGTGATGTGAGGGTTTGAACCTAGAGTGTGATGTGAGGGTTTGGACCTAGAGTGTGATCTGAGGGTTTGGACCTAGAGTGTGATGTGAGGGTTTGGACCTAGAGTGTGATCTGAGGGTTTGGACCTAGAGTGTGATGTGAGGGTTTGGACCCAGAGTGTGATGTGAGGGGTTGGACGTAGAGTGTGATCTGAGGGTTTGGGCCTAGAGTGTGATGTGAGGGTTTGGACCTAGAGTGTGATCTGAGGGTTTGGGCCTAGAGTGTGATGTGAGGGTTTGGACCTAGAGTGTGATGTGAGGGTTTGAACCTAGATTGTGATGTGAGGGTTTGAACCTAGAGTGTGATCTGAGGGTTTGGGCCTAGAGTGTGATCTGAGGGTTTGGGCCTAGAGTGTGATCTGAGGGTTTGGGCCTAGAATGTGATGTGAGGGTTTGGACCTAGAGTGTGATGTGAGGGTTTGGGCCTAGAGTGTGATGTGAGGGTTTGGACCTAGAGTGTGATGTGAGGGTTTGAACCTAGATTGTGATGTGAGGGTTTGAACCTAGAGTGTGATCTGAGGGTTTGGGCCTAGAGTGTGATGTCAGGGTTTGGACCTAGAGTGTGATGTGAGGGTTTGGACCTAGAGTGTGATGTGAGGGTTTGGACCTAGAGTGTGATGTGAGGGTTTGGACCTAGAGTGTGATGTGAGGGTTTGAACCTAGAGTGTGATGTGAGGGTTTGGACCTAGAGTGTGATCTGAGGGTTTGGACCTAGAGTGTGATGTGAGGGTTTGGGCCTAGAGTGTGATGTGAGGGTTTGGACCTAGAGTGTGATGTGAGGGTTTGGACCTAGAGTGTGATGTGAGGGTTTGGACCTAGAGTGTGATGTGAGGGTTTGGACCTAGAGTGTGATGTGAGGGTTTGGGCCTAGAGTGTGATGTGAGGGTTTGGACCTAGAGTGTGATGTGAGGTATTGGACCTAGAGTGTGATCTGAGGGTTTGGGCCTAGAGTGTGATCTGAGGGTTTGGGCCTAGAGTGTGATGTGAGGTATTGGACCTAGAGTGTGATGTGAGGGTTTGAGCCTAGAGTGTGATGTGAGGTATTGGACCTAGAGTGTGATGTGAGGGTTTGGACCTAGAGTGTGATGTGAGGGTTTGGACCTAGAGTGTGATCTGAGGGTTTGGACCTAGAGTGTGATCTGAGGGTTTGGATCTAGAGTGTGATCTGAGGGTTTGGGCCTAGAGTGTGATCTGAGGGTTTGGACCTAGAGTGTGATGTGAGGGTTTGGGCCTAGAGTGTGATGTGAGGGTTTGGACCTAGAGTGTGATGTGAGGGTTTGGACCTAGAGTGTGATGTGAGGGTTTGGACCTAGAGTGTGATGTGAGGGTTTGGACCTAGAGTGTGATGTGAGGGTTTGGACCTAGAGTGGGTGTGGAAACATCAATGGTTACATTAATTAATTGGTGAGGAGTTAGGTGAGGCTTATCTGTCAGGTTTCCCTTTACTCCCTGATGATTGTAAGCTCAGTCTATTGACCAACCATTATACACTAATGTATATTGGATTATTGTCATATCAGAGACAGATGATACTGTAAGTTCAGTAAACAGGTTTTATCAACCAATTATCATTATAACAGGTCTATTGGGTTAATGTCTTACACAAGATAATTATTACACATTATATCACATATCATATTAATAGACTCTGTAATGAGTTTTCATTGTAAATTGGTGCTGTATTAGCTTTAACTTAATGACTACTGTATCCAGAAGTGGTGCTTTATTTTGTAATATTCAGAGAGTGCATTTAATGTCGATGCCGTATTCTCACAACAAAACTGCATTTTCAGCAATTTTCCTCGCTAATTATATTAATACTCCTGATATTATACACTCACTAATTAATGACTTTTATAAATAAGTTGTAGTTGTGCTTGTAACTCTTGTGTAATGTAGTTATAACATTAAGATTAGGAATAAGAAACTTTTATTCAATCGATGATTGCGATGAGAAGGGATTCTCCAGTGAGTGGGAGGTCTCCCGTCCTTCTTTGCAAATTTTGCAATTTCTTAAACATTAAAATGTGTAATTTGTTACTTTCCTTACCATATGTACCATCTATAAAATATTATAGTTTAATCTTTGCATCTTGTTTGTCATTTGATGTTAACATTCATTAAAACATTTATACGGATCAGATTTCCAGAAAATATACAATTGGCCTGTACCAATTCTCTCAAATAACCCACATTTTGGACAAAATAAGTTTCAAAATGAAGTTTAACATAACAGAACTGATACTTTAGATCAATGCGATACCAAATATATTCAGATATACCTGGTTTTCCTCATTTTCCAGCCAAATTTAGCAGAATTTCCTAAATATGTAGAGCTGCCAATTGTACATTTTCTGAAAATCTGACCCATATGTACAGTAGCACTCACTTGGTGTAGTTGACATGTTATTTGTTATTATGTGTTTACCCTATACTAGAATACAGCCAATAAACACTGCTATTCTTTACCTCATGACTAAGTGCTGGGCAATATATTCCATATTACACTAGTGTGGTATGGAATTATCACCTCATGACCCTACTGAGTGTTTTGCTGGGCAATATATTCCATATTACACTAGTGTGATATGGAATTATCACCTCATGACCCTACTGAGTGTTTTGCTGGGCAATATATTCCATATTACACTAGTGTGATATGGAATTATCACCTCATGACCCTACTGAGTGTTTTGCTGGGCAATATATTCCATATTACACTAGTGTGGTATGGAATTATCACCTCATGACCCTACTGAGTGTTTTGCTGGGCAATATATTCCATATTACACTAGTGTGGTATGGAATTATCACCTCATGACTAAGTGTTTTGCTGGGCAATATATTCCATATTACACTAGTGTGATATGGAATTATCACCTCATGACCCTACTAAGTGTTTTGCTGGGCAATATATTCCATATTACACTAGTGTGGTATGGAATTATCACCTCATGACCCTACTGAGTGTTTTGCTGGGCAATATATTCCATATTACACTAGTGTGCTATGGAATTATCACCTCATGACTAAGTGTTTTGCTGGGCAATATATTCCATATTACACTAGTGTGCTATGGAATTATCACCTCATGACGCCCTTGGACCCAATAAAGGCTTAGCACTTATTAAGACCAATACATACATATATATATACATATATATAGCTGACCCTGGAACATTATCACATATTAAGTCAGTGTGGCTTTGTGCAGCTAAACGTGCAGCAGTGCTAACAGTGCAATAACACACGACAATATCATAGAGTCGAAGGCATAAACTACTAATATATGAGTTAGCTTGGTTTAAGTACTGGTGTCTATGATATGTTAATTTGTACTAGTATCCCAATGGATTCCACGCGTCTTGCTTTTGTTCGTATCGCTGTATTCGACGAAAATATTGTTCTTCTACTTTGATATACTTTGGAATTATAACATGCTTTGTAACAGTAATGTTCAAACTAGGGTCCGATTTTCAGAAAATGTACAACTCACCTTCACCAATCCTCTCAAATAACCCAAATTTCAGACGAAAATAAAGTTAAAAATACAGTTCAACCTAACATAACAGATTGCTAGAATCAATGCAATGCTGAATATACTCGAATTTACCTAGTATTGACCAAATTGCTGCCTAGTTTTGCAGAATTTACAAAATATGTACAGCAGCCAATTGTACATTTTCTGAAAATATGACCCACTAGTATTTTCGACTGTAATAATGAGAATGTTTTATGTTGTAATGAGTTATTGTATGAGGCAACGTGTGTAAACATCCATGGTGGATTTCGCGTCTTTTCTCTTCTATATAAAATTAAATATTGTATTGGCCTTGAATTGAATAAAAAAAAGAAAAAAGAGTCAGATCTATGACCAAGGCTGTCACGTAAAGGTGAGGTGGGTGTTGAATGAAAAAAAGATTGTTTGCTGATATTTTCACAAAACTTTCAGGGATTGTACCTCACTACATAACCGCGCTCAAATACATGAGTTAAAATGCAACAACACTCATAAAGCCTTTGTAGTTGTAAAGTCAAGAGTGTGTAATGAGGCGTGTAGGAGAATCTTATCGTGTATAGTGCAATGCACCTAGATGTGCGGCCACCTTTCATGCAGTCATTAATAAACACACACTGTCAAGTGTTGTAATAAATGCTTCAGTGCATTGTTTTAAAGGTATTTTTACAGTAAATCTTTCCTAAAGTGTCTACAATCTTTGCACAAGTGGTATCTCTGTTTATCCGCCGGTAAATCATATTATCCTAATGTAGTGGTATTGGTTTACTTCCTCTCCGAAGCACCAGCTGGAGCTACCACTGTGTGCTATTTCTCTGTGTCATATTACTGAGATTAGAAGTCACGCGTATTTCTATCTCCTATCTTTTACAAACAGCATTTTACAGTATTATTGTCTAACCTTAATGTATAAAGGACTGTGGCCTTAGTGCCCGTGTGACTGTAAAGTATTTCAAATCTTTTATTAATTAGTACTGATGTTCATGTACTCCGAGACACCATGTGGTACTGTGTACCTGGATTGGTGTACAGGTCCGAGAACCAGCTTCGGACAGGTCATGCTTACCTCTTGAGTCTGAATAAACAGAGAACGGTGTAGGAAAACACTCTTTTGCTTTATTCTTTGCTAAAAGAACTGGGTTGTAGTGAAGAACACTACAATTGGTGCCGTGACCAGTTTTAGCCTCAATTGGAAAGTTTTTGGTGGTTTTTCCTCGGAATAACCCTGTTGTCCCTTTATTGGGAATTGGAAGCCTTCCTCGGAAGTGCTATGGCGGACGGTATTGATGCCACTGCCCAGGCTGGTCCTGGGCTTGATAATGTTGCCCCTCCGAAGGCTCCAAACCCTGGAGGCATTACCTCTCCGAGGCTTCCGAGCCCGAGAGGCGCTGCTCCACCGAGGCCTCCGAGCCCGAAAGTCTTTGCTCCACCTAGGCTTCCTGATCCTAGAATTGGTATCCGACCGGCGAATCCTAGGCCTGGATTCTCGTTGGATAACCCCACCTGGGGACAATATAGAGGTGGCGATGCGAGCTTGTTGGATGCAGATCCTATGGATCTGGTTAATGAGATTCGAGCTTTGAAACTCAAAAATCAGAATTTGAAGGCTTCTTATTCTGATGAACAGACTCGTTGTCATGAGTTTGCAACTGAGATGAGGCAACTTGTGATTCAAAATCGCGAGTTGCATGATTGTTTGGACACTGTGTCTAAATCAGCGGCAGATACCACTAAAAATTTGATGATAGAAAATGAAAAGCTACGTAACGAAGTAGCTAGAGTGGATGATTTGTCGGCCGATTATAACAGAGTTCAGATGGCAAACCTCGGCTCGGATGTTGATAGTCAACGGGCTACTAGCATTACTAGTGAGGATCTCATTCCCCAGGTCCAAGGGATGTTTGATGCTGCACGTGCTGCGGTAGTAGGGGCGGAAAAGGCCGGAGAATCACAAGATGCTGGTGCGTCTTATGTGTTAGGAACTCCTAAACCTTTGGAGCCTGAAAAGAAGGTGACGATCCGAGACCCTGTACCTCGGATTCCAACCTCGTCTCCGCAGTCAGAAGGAGTGGGTTTGCTAAGCCATACCCCTCCTACGGGTTTAGCTGGTGCTGGCGCGCCTTCTAGTATTAAACGCCCTAAAGGGGAGAGTATTTATGCTAGGGGTAAGGTATCCGACAGTACTTATACGGCTAAGCCAGGCGTGTGGACAGAAGGCCCTACCATGGCTGCTTCACAAACTCTAGTCAAATACACTAGAAAGCCTTTAAATATAAAGGACAGATCCTTGGTGCAAGGTTTGCACTATGAAGGATCGGATGATTGTGATTTGGATGTTTTTGAGTACACTCACTTCGAGGAGGTGGAAACAATCGGTCCTAAACCCCCAGTCATGAGATTGTGGGATGGGAAAGATCCTTGGAGAGTGTACTTGGGAGAAATGCAAGTTGTGGCTGAGGCGCACAACTGGTCTGAGGCTCAATTTCTAAGGCAACTTAGATGTGGGGCTAGAAAGCAACTAGCTGATATGGGTGGTCTACCTACGGGTATTACTCTCACTCAATTTGTGGCCCACATGGACGCAAATTTTGGTGATCACTCTCGGGTGAAACGACAATCCGAGTTTTACTCTTGTCGTCAGACACCCAGGCAAACTAGCAGACAGTTTGCCAACGAAGTTGCTAGGCGGGGAAGGTATGCCTTTGGCACAGGTATTGATAATACCTTGAGAACCCTGTCGCTGAGAATATATTTGGGTGGCCTAAGTAACCAAGAGGAGGCTACCTGGGTACGTTTTAAGCAGCCCTTTGATCTGTTGGAAGCAGCTCACTACTCCGAGGTGTGGGAGAGTTGTACGTTGGAAACAAATTCTCTTGTTTCCATTCAGGCCGGTTCAGTGCAGCCAGCGTTGCCAGCACTTAGTAGCCTTCCAAGGGCTAGGATTAAGGCCGTCACTCAGGCTACAGATGTAGCTCAAGCTGAAAGCATTCCGGAGGACTCTGGGTCCGAGGAACTGCAGGAAGTTTTTGTGCAGGCAGTCCAGGCCTGGGGTGATGGTAGGAAGAAACCTTCCTCGGGTGCAACTGGTACTGATAAATCCAAGGCTCCTGGGCCTAGGAAATTTGTCAGAACCATGCCAAAGACGTGTCACTTGTGCGACCAAGACGGACATTTCTTGGCGAAATGCCCTAGGAAGTTGGAGTTGCTCGGACTCTTGAAGCAGGCTGAGGCCTCAATAGGCAAGCCGGCTTCGGGAAATGCCGACGGACCCTCATAAAGAGCGAGGTGGGGGTCGGGAATAAGTCGCTTTCAAGTACTGCAGTCCGAAGGGAGTCTGTGAGTAGCATAGGGACTGAGGGTCAGGCCCAGGCACTGGGAAGTATGTCGGACGCGCTCTCAGTAGAGCAAAGCCTTCAGAAAGCCAGAGATTGCGCATCGTTGCCGGACGGTAAAGCCTCTCCAGGGACTGAAGGTCCCCTGGAGGATTCAGATGTGAGATGGGGTCAGTCTGGATTTCATGCTGAGGAAGGTCAGATTTTACTGGTGGGAAATCAGATTCCTAGAACTTCTGCCCAGATTCAGAAAGTTTCCGTGCACTTGCATAAAACTTTGGAGATTCCAACTAATGAAATATTGGTTCGGGAGAGATGGTACGCCCCAGTAGGATTAGGTGGAGGTCATGGACATTTCTTGGTAGACCCAGGTGCTACAACTTCCCTGGTCACTAAGGGTTTCTATGATTCCCTTCCAAATGCACCACCTTTGGTTTCGGTACATATGGTGTGTTCAACTGGAACGGGTACACCTATATTCACTTATGGAAGTGTGCTTTGCCCCATGGTAATGGGTGGACGGACATACATGATTACATGTTTGGTCGTTAGTGGTCTGAAAGGACCCGAGGACGGCATTCTTGTAGCTGATTTTTATTGGGTCCATCGATGTAGTCTTGACTGGTCAGGATTGTTCTACTTAGAAAACCGAGGACATTCAGTGGAATGTAGGTTATGGAAAAGACCCCCTGAGTACAACGTGAAAGAATCCTCTGTGAACACTATAGATGTAAGTGAGAACGATGGGGAACGGGCGGTGAAACTTCGGAAAGCAGTTGTCATCCTCCCGAAATCCGTTACTCTTGCTGAATTAGATGTTTGCAGTGACTCAGACGCATCAACTGGTTTGATGTTCGAGCCAGACCAGGGATTGCTGAAGGACTATTCTTTGGGGAGCTTGAACACTTATGTGTCAGGTGACGGGAAACCGGCCTTGGTAGCCTTTTGCAATCCGTCCGAAAACCCAGTAAGGTTGA
The DNA here is from genome assembly GCA_942159475.1 of Sthenelais limicola. Lineage (NCBI taxonomy): Eukaryota > Metazoa > Annelida > Polychaeta > Phyllodocida > Sigalionidae > Sthenelais > Sthenelais limicola. The sequence goes on along the minus strand of OW804098.1, from coordinate 127,884,332 downwards.
AGAAGGGTATGGTGGTAGGAAAAGTGAATAAAGTGACTTTATTGACACCACATTCAGATGATCCCGAACAGGAGGAGGATCCGAGGATCCGTGAGGCGATAATTAACTCTATTCAGGTGTTGGAGTCCCCAATTGCTGATGATGATTTGATTTGTCCCGAGATTCCTGTACCACCAAGTCCAGTATGTCCGCTGACTAAGTTGATAGGTGATTCACACCTAACTGAGGCCCGAGATAAAGAAAAAGCTCTGACACTTCTGCAGGATTTTGAGACTTGTTTTTCCTTGCCAGGGAATAAACTCGGATGCACACATAAGGTTCGTCATGTGATAAACACAGGGGATGCTAATCCGATCAAGCTCCCTTATAGACGAATACCTGTGTTCAAACGGGACAAGGCTGAAGAAGAGATCTGGAAGATGTACAGAGAAGGTAGAATCGAACATAGCAGTAGCCCTTGGGGAGCACCTATTGTTATGGTCGCAAAAAAAGATGGCACTCAGAGGTTTTGTGTCGACTATCGTCAGCTGAATTCTGTGACGATTAAGGACAGCTTTCCACTCCCGAGGATCGATGAGTGTTTAGAGGCATTGGGTGGCAACCAATGGTTCTGTACTCTAGATCTGGAAAGTGGGTATTGGCAGGTTGCTATGGACGAGGACAGCAAAGAGAAAACTGCTTTCTTGTCTAGCGTGGGATTATTTCAGTTCAAAGTGATGAGCTTTGGATTGTGTAATGCCCCTGCCACATTCCAGCGTATGATGGACCAGATGTTGGATGGTCTCCGCTGGAAGTCGTGCTTGGTATACTTGGACGATGTGGTGGTTTTTGGAAAAACTTTTGATGAGTGTCTGAATAACCTCCGATTAGTCCTGGAAAGAATCCGAGAGTATGGCCTTAAGCTTAAGCCCAAGAAGTGTGAACTTTTCCGCCGACATGTGGAATACTTGGGCAGGATTGTGTCCAATGAAGGAATCTGTGCTAACCCAGAGAAGGTGCAGAAAGTCCGAGATTGGCCAATCCCGAAAAACGCAAAGGAGATTCGGCAATTCCTAGGTTTTGCTTCCTATTATCGGGAATTTCAGCCGGATTTTGGTTCGATCGTAATTCCTTTGCAGAAGGTGGTGACCGAGGCAGGGAGGGAGAAGCGCTATACTAAACCTATAGTGTGGAACTCTGACTGTGATAAAGCTTTCTCAAAGGTGAAGGATTTACTGACTACTGCACCAGTGTTGGGTTATCCGAGAACAAAAGGGGATTTTATTCTTGATACTGATGCCAGTGGTTTTGGCATGGCCGGAATCCTGTCGCAGATACAGGATGGGAAGGAAGTAGTTCTTGGATATGCTAGCAATGGTTTCACTCGCCCGCAGAGGAACTATTGTGCTACTAAACGGGAGCTGCTCGCAGTACTTACGTATCTGAATAAGTTCCGACATTATCTGCTTGGTAATAGGAATTTTTGTGTCAGAACAGACCATGCCTCTTTGAGATGGTTGCTGAATTTTAGAGATCCTACTGACATGCTTGCCCGATGGCTAACTACCATCCAGGAGTATGCGTTAGATCAGTCTATGATTTTGCATCGTGCAGGGAAAAAGCATGAAAATGCCGACGCCCTTTCAAGGTTGCCCACTAGAAAATGTGCTAGGCTAGATTGTCCGGATTGTGGGTCTCATGATGCTGTCATTGCAGAAATAGATGCACAGCAGATTGTTTCCCTCGGAGCTTTAGAAAATACCATTCAGAAAGCACAACAAGACGACCCAATCATTTCTCGGGTGATTGCATTGGTTAATGGAACGGAATCTGTTCCTAGCAAGGAAAATCTTGCTGGTGAATGTGATGAGTTCAGGAACTATGTACATCACCTAGGGAGTCTGTCAATGGTAGATGGTATTCTGTGTCTGGAATGGACCAGGCGGGGTACCAAGAAGTTGTATGTTCGGAAGGTGATTCCTACATCATTGAGGAGTGAGATATTTGCAGGCTTGCATGGTCCGAAGACCTCAGGTCATTTTGGTGTATTTAAGGTGTCCTGGTCGGCCAAGATGAAGTATTATTGGCCCGGGATGAAATACGACCTGACTAGGTGGATTAAGGCTTGTCCTGAATGTGCAATGCGAAAGACCCGAGGAGGGGGAGGAATCTCTCTTCTCAAGAAGGAGAAACATGGTGAGAGGTGGAACCGGATATCTTTGGATATTCTAGGGCCGTTTCGGGCGACCCCTAGAGGAAACAATTATGTCATGGTAGTAGCAGATCATTTTTCTAAGTGGTCTGAAGCCTATCCCATGCCAGATCACACAGCTGAGCGTTGTGCTGAGGTGCTCTTTAAAGAGTGGATTTTGCGGTTTGGCTGCCCTGTTTCTTTGCAAACTGATGGCGCACCCGAATTCCGTTCTGCACTAGTAAAGAGTTTGCTGGAGATGTTGGGGATTGAGAAATTAATCACCCTTCCCTACAGACCCCAATCAAATGGCCAATCAGAGAGATTTAATCGCGTCCTTGTGGAGCAGCTCTCTTGCTTGACTGACTACGATGGCGATGATTGGGATTTGTTGGTTCCCTGTATTGCTCATGCGTACAGAGGAACAGTACAGGCCAGTACCTTGTGCACTCCGAATGCAGTTGTATTTGGAACTGAACTGGTGACTCCATTGGACATTGTTCATGGTGTGTCACCTGGTGGTTTGGATTTTCCCTGTAGGGTTGCTTTTGTTGAAAATCTCAAGCAATGGATGAGGAAGGGTCACCAGTTCGTTAGAAAGAATCTCGGAGTTTCTGCTGTTCATCAGAAAAGAGATTTTGACAAACGAAGTAATCCGAAATCATTTAAGGTGGGAGACATTGTTTACCGATTTTGTCCTCCCAAGGCCGGTAAGAAGGTTGGTCCAAAATGGGACGGCCCTTACAAGGTCAGACGGTTCATAGGGGGTACCACTTATGAACTAGAGACATCCGAAGGTCTTTTGAGATATCATGTTGATTATCTCAAGGCTGCTTTTGACGAAAATGGTCCGAGGCAAGTCATTAACTTGCATCGGGCTGATGAATTTCGTAAGCAAGAGAAAGCAGGCCGTGATATTTTGAGACTGAAAGATGGTAAGGTCCTGGCTGGGAAAGAATGCCCAGTGCAGAAGGAAAGAGACAAGGTTACCATAGGTGTGAAGCCTAGAGGTAGACCAAAGGGTATAGCTTGTAAGAAAAAGAAAAATGCTAAGCGCCCAGCTGTTCCTCCAATTATTGATTCCCCTATTGTGAGGCGAAAACCTGGCAGGCCAAAGAAATTACCAGCTCAGGCTGATAATGTTGTCCTGCCTGTAGGCAAGAGGGGGCCAGGTAGACCAAAAGGTGTGTCAGTTGTTGCTGCTACACCCCAGGTACCTGACCCTGTGAAAAGGAAACCTGGCCGTCCTAAGAAATTAGTTGTTAAGACAATTTCGGACGATTCAGGCCCTGGAAAGAAGAGGGGGAGGGGGTTGAGGAAAATTCCTCAGGCTGGTAAAAACCCTATTCCAACTGCTACACGAACTTTGCGTTCTCGCACTGTTCAAGTTCGAGTGTAAGGTGGACCCGAATTGGTATCATTGAGGGAAATTTTCGAGCTGGTTTGCCTCAAACACAATAAAAGTACACAACGAGAAGTCGAGGAGTGGAAGACCGAATTTATCCACTCTGAAGCCCATTCGACAATATAGATTTATTTCTATTATTGCCCGAGAGGACGATCTGAGATTTTGGAAACATCTGATTTGACTGCGAGGAGTGCTCGTATCTAGGTTGGCCTGTTTTAAGTTATGGTAACTTGGGGCCAGCTGGAGGGTCAGAATCTATTTAGAAAGTAAATAGAGTGTTGCACAAAAGCCTGGTACGATGATCACTTGAATCTAAAATTAGCTAGCTCTGTACATGTCTCATACAGAGGATCAGAACAGCCGGTCAAGCATGATCCGAGCTGTAGTAGGCTCCGATACCAAACTGGTTTCTAGTCACCAGCGGAGCGCGGGAACTCGGGTGGCGCTGCACGCAGCGGTGGCGTGCTTACACACTAGCTGTCTCATCGGGTAGACACCGCGTGTTGCACCCTTTTCACTTGACTTCCTGACTCGAGAGAGAACGGTCATACAACGAGAAAGAAAACTCTAGAGTAAGTTCCCTTGATCCCAGAACTGCTTGAAAAGTCTATTGAAATGTGAATACCGTTCTAACTTAAGGTTGTGGGAAGCATGAGCCCTGCATTTATTGTAGTTTTTCTATAAAACATAGTTGAAGGTGGGCTAGGCCTCCGGTATGTGAAATGCAACGGCCATGACGGCTAGACAAGCAGAGTGTTGTTATGAGTCGGAATGCACCTCTGTATAAGCCTTTCTCAACCTGTGTGTACCTAAACGTACCGTGGGGAGTTTTGCTATGGGTATAAGCCACACCTTGACGAAGGTTGGTAAGAATGTTATGTTCGTAATACCTGTGACAGAGCTTCTTGGTCGGTTCGGGAGCTCGTTCGGGTGCCGCACCTCCCTGTATAGGCGTAGCACTACAGGCTGGTCCGGTGTCCGAGAATTCTCGGGCTACACCAGTAGCTTCTCGGATACTCTTTTCTGGACATTGTGATTTATAATGTGGATTTTTATTGCAGTTGCCAGTTTGTAGAAGATGTCTGAGGACGAACAACGCGAATCCGAGCCGCAGCTCGGACTGTCCGACTCGGAGGGTGAGGCGGTTTCGGACCAGGTGGCCGCTGAGGTCCTGCAAGGTGCAGAGGACCTGATTGGACTGTCCAAAGAGGACGAGGCCAGTAGTCCGGGGGTAACCTCGGAAGAAGAAATGGACTTTGAGGAAGTCCCGGAAAAGGCACTGTCCGAGGCTGAGGCTTCGGGTACCCCTGCCAAAGTTCCTCCACCGCCCCCTCCACCAGAGGTGAAGGAAGCTCTTCCTCGTAGGAGGTCTCCTCGGAAGGCTGCTAGCCCGGGGAAGTTGTCTCCACGAGATCGGACTGCTGCCTCCCTCTCTCCAAGGGGTGTACCCACCACTCGCTCCTTTTCCCTTTCTCCTGCCCGGAGTTCCAGGTCGCAGGAAAGAGGAAGAACTCGGGAGAAACGTTCTTCTCAATCCGAGAAGAGCACCTCCGAGATCAGGGCCGCTAGCTGCAAACCTAGCTTGCCCTCTGTTGAACCTAGTAAGGCGGTTGTCTCCAGACGACCTTCCACTACTAGGTATGATTCCAGTGGTAGAATGCCTCCACCTTCTTCTTCCCTCAAAAAGATTCCGAGGAGAACGAAGAAAGCTACCAAGAGCCATGTACACAGAGCTGAAGCCCGCAGGATCCAGCTATCAGGCCGTGGCTCACTGGATACCCTTCGGCTGGAACTAGATAGAGTGTCCGAGATTGCTCCCCTGGACCCATCTAAAGATCCGAAGGAAGGTGAGATTCCCCTAGCAGAGGAATCTGACGATGAGGACACTGAGTTCTCGGGCGATCTCATGTCAGCTTATGAGACCGAGGTCTGGCCCAAGCTCTGCCAGAAGAAGGACATGTCCGTGGGAAACCACACAAAGCTGAAGGGCGTGTCCAAGCTTTGGCAGGCTGGCTGGAGGTGCCCCTTCCTGGTATGTCGCCATGTAGGCATCAATGCTACTGGCATCAGATCCTACCGGACCAGGGAGCGGTTCTTCCGCCACCTCTGTGAGGAACACGCGCCTCTCATCCAAGTTTGGAAGTGTCCTTACAAGAACTGCACTCAGGCTTGTGACAGACGCGGTGAGTTGATTCCTCACCTCATGACTGGTGGAGAAACTCTCCACAACCAGTCTAGAAAGGATTCTGTTTCTAAGGCGGGCAGAGCTGAGTCCGAGATTAGGTCCAACTCATCTTTTTTGCGGATGGTTTACCTATCGGGCCAGCATATGTCAGCCATGAGGCGAAACACGAACGGTCGCCCGGATTCCCGTGACCAGAAGGGAACTGCTCCTTCTACCTCGAAGGAGACAAGCAGTTCCCAGAAAACGCAGAGTCGGAAACGCCCTGCGTCGGATAGTCATACTCCCTCACCAGCCTCCAAGCGTCAATCCAAGAAGGCTAGGATTTGGGAGGATGAACTCGTTGGTCAGCTACCCGAAGACACTAAGACCTTAGTAGCTGCCCAGGAGGCCATCATTAAGAAGGCCCTGAAGGACCTGACGGCTGCCTCCGAGACTGTAAATAAACAGGTGTTGGCCTCCATGGCTTCCCTGTCTGCTCCTCTGAGGCAAGTGGAGCTTGTGAAGCGTCAGGTCGCTGAATCTGCTCGTCTGCAGGAGCTGACAAAGACGCAGGAGCAGCTGATTAAACAGCTCCGGAAAGAGGGTGAGTCGAAGGATAAACGCATCCGAGACTTGATCGAGGCGAATGCTGTTCTCCAAGGCCTGCTGGACGATTCGGATAGAAGCGAGGGATGTCCTTCCGAGGGCTCTAGCCACCAGCAGTCGACGTCCTCGTCCCGGCAGCAGCATCAGTCTGATGTTGGCTCTACTCCGATGCCTACTACCCCTTCTTCTGGCTCGCTGACGGTGGGCGGTGCTCCTTTGGAGATTGATCCCGCCCAAGCCATGATGTTAGCTGATCTCCTTAACAGAATGGCCCAAGCTCCTGCAACCCAAGCTGTGCCCCCGACACAGGCTGTGACGTCACCTGAGGACGCTATGGATGGCGCTGGCCGTCGTCTTTTCGAGGAGGAACCCGAGAAAGCACTACCCGACAAGCCATCAATGCCCATGGACTTTGACTCCTAGTGTGCCTGCGGACATTGTTTAAACTGTGAGGGTTACCTGTATATACGAACACTTTTTCAATTCCTCCCTCGGACCTTTTCAGATTTTTCCGAATAGGAATGTTTCTCAGCAGAGAATTTATTTTTCTACATTGTATATACCTCGTTATGTCATACTGTGTCTTGAGGTTTCAGATTTTTATATTTTTCTACTCTTGTGATTTTTGATGTGTTGTTGGACAGAAGGTCTGCTACACTTTACCTTTCTAAACGAAATAAGGTTTTCTACAAGAGTTTAACATATATTTTATAACTTCGGATTTGTTCTCATATATAGATAGGACACCATATGCTCCTACTTGTACACTGCCTTTAACTTCGGACATGTTTTCGTATGTAGTGAGGACTCTATAAGCTCCTTTTTGTACGATTCTTAACGTTTCCGATATGTTTTGTATGTAGAGAGGTCACTATATGCACCTATCTGTAACTGTATTTTATTATTTCCGAAGTTCGGATGTTTGTACTTTTATCAGTTTTTACCATTGAAACTGCTATCTTTATTACCCTTTTTGAAATTTTTCTCCTGTTCGGATTTTTCAATTTTGTTAAAAATCCTAAAAAAGGGAAAGGGGTATTGTAGTGGTATTGGTTTACTTCCTCTCCGAAGCACCAGCTGGAGCTACCACTGTGTGCTATTTCTCTGTGTCATATTACTGAGATTAGAAGTCACGCGTATTTCTATCTCCTATCTTTTACAAACAGCATTTTACAGTATTATTGTCTAACCTTAATGTATAAAGGACTGTGGCCTTAGTGCCCGTGTGACTGTAAAGTATTTCAAATCTTTTATTAATTAGTACTGATGTTCATGTACTCCGAGACACCATGTGGTACTGTGTACCTGGATTGGTGTACAGGTCCGAGAACCAGCTTCGGACAGGTCATGCTTACCTCTTGAGTCTGAATAAACAGAGAACGGTGTAGGAAAACACTCTTTTGCTTTATTCTTTGCTAAAAGAACTGGGTTGTAGTGAAGAACACTACACTAATACTTAATAATAAATCATTTGAAATTTAAATCAGGCAATGTAAAATCGTAAAAATCGTATGTATCATGGCATGACTGTGAAGTGTAATAACAGAACGATAACTCTGGATCAAAATATGTAATGAAACGAAACGAATGACTATGTAAAACTTGACATTATTCATCATTTATTATTGGTTCGGGCTCGTCGGAAGATCCAGTTTTTGAGGCTTTTTTCCAGTTCTGTATATTTTTTATGGAATAAAAATTCAATATATATTTTTTTTAAAGCTTTTTTTTTTTTTTGTAAAGATTTTATTTCCACTGGGTACATCACCTCCAAGAGGAGTAGGATTTTACGGTGTAACCCAGCTTGGGTTAAGAATTGATTAAGTACATACGATAGTAGAGGGATACTATACAAGGTGGAAGACAACCTCTTGCTTTGAGAGAGACTTCATGTTGTTTGAACTGAACTATTGGAGAAATCAGTGTTAAAGTTGATTAGGTAAGAAAAAGGGACTTCAAATCGAAACATTAGAATACAATGAAGATCTATACAGGACAGTGGTTAATTAATGAAGCTGTTAATGGGACTAATTACCAGGACAGTGGGCGGGGAGACATGTAGAGCCGTTATTGAGGATGATTGCACTCATGTAGGCATTAGGCAGGCCGGTATATATGCACGGATAAACACCGGTGTATAGCATGTCTTCCAGGAAAAGCAGTCACAAGTCGCAAAATTGATATTTTTCAAAGTGTTTTTCCAGAAGATCTCTTTATTGAAATGTTCTGATATTTAGAGGGTTTAGCACTTATAGTCATATGAATGCATGTAACAAATTTCAGGACATTGTATTAAATATATCTTTGCGTTTTGAAGGCTGTTGTATGGAGTGTATTTAGCTTCTTTACTGATAATTACCCATCCAGAAACATTGCAAACTATCCTTGTTTACTATCATTGGAATCAGCTTGATCTCCTCTTTTCAAATAGGTTGATATCTCAAAATCCATATTTTGCGACTTGTGACTCATTTTCCTAAAACGGATCACATATAACACTTGTGTTTCATCTACATGTACTACATGCCACTGCCTGAGACTCTTATACCATATGCTACATAATACAGTTCATCATGACAACTTCCTACTAGAAGTAAACAGACACTAGTCAGGTGCTGTATACTAGTAATTCTATGTTTATTAGACTGATTAATTAGACTGTTAATTGTATGTTATTAGACTGATTGATTAGACTGTTAATTGTATATTATTAGACTGATTAATTAGACTGTTAATTGTATGTTATTAAACTGATTAATTAGACTGTTAATTGTATATTTATTAGACTGATTGATTAGACTGTTAATTGTATGTTATTAGACTGATTGATTAGACTGTTAATTGTATGTTATTAGACTGATTAATTAGACTGTTAATTGTATATTATTAGACTGATTAATTAGACTGTTAATTGTATGTTATTAGACTGATTAATTAGACTGTTAATTGTATGTTATTACACTGATTAATTAGACTGTTAATTGTATATTATTAGACTGATTCATTAGACTGTTAATTGTATGTTATTAGACTGATTAATTAGACGTTAATTGTATGTTTATTAGACTGATTAATTCATTTGAGATCGTGCAGTCAAATAAATATCCAATTATCAGCAAAGGAGTACTAACATAAAAGAATATGGAAATATAAACCTTAATTTTGGGCTATGAATTGTCATAAAGTACTTTTTTTTAGACTTCTGTAGATGGTAAGAATCACTAGTACTCAAGTCGACAACTTAGAAGTTTTCATTTTATTCCAATATTTCGCCCATTGGGGGGGGCTTTTTTTTAGTCTTTCTTTAAGCTGGATGATGGCTACCCAGAGTCACCGGGCTGTTCTGCTAACCAGCACATGTAAACAAGCAGATCAATCAGTCAGCTTTGGGAATATTATAGAGATTTTAGATAAATATAATTATCTTATGTACGTCCGTGAGCTAATAGCTTTCCTGGCCCAAGACTAGGCGTCTTAAAAGGATTTTTATGGCATTCTGCAGTTGGTGCATGAGGCTTTCCCTCAGTATGCAGGGACTCTCTCAACTCTGAGCCTAGACAGGAGAGGATTTCCCTCAATTCGGAGGGACTCTCTTAACTCTGAGCTTAGACAGGAGAGGATTTCCCTCAATTCGGAGGGACTCTCTGAACTCTGAGCTTAGACTGGAGAGGCTCTCTCTCAGTTTGGAGGGACTCTCTCAACTCTGAGCCTAGACAGGAGAGGATTTCCCTCAATTCGGAGGGACTCTCTGAACTCTGAGCTTAGACTGGAGAGGCTCTCCCTCAGTTTGGAGGGACTCTCTCAACTCTGAGCCTAGACAGGAGAGGATTTCCCTCAATTCGGAGGGACTCTCTGAACTCTGAGCTTAGACTGGAGAGGCTCTCCCTCAGTTTGGAGGGACTCTCTCAACTCTGAGCCTAGAAAGGAGAGGATTTCCCTCAATTCGGAGGGACTCTCTCAACGCTGAGCCTAGACAGGAGAGGATTTCCCTCAAATCGGAGGGACTCTCTCAACTCTGAGCTTAGACTGGAGAGGCTCTCTCTCAGTTTGGAGGGACTCTCTCAACGCTGAGCCTAGACAGGAGAGGATTTCCCTCAATTTGGAGGGACTCTCTCAACTCTGAGCCTAGACAGGAGAGGATTTCCCTCAATTCAGAGGGACTCTCTGAACTCTGAGCTTAGACTGGAAAGGCTCTCCCTCAGTTTGGAGGGACTCTCTCAACGCTGAGCCTAGACAGGAGAGGATTTCCCTCAATTCGGAGGGACTCTCTCAACTCTGAGCTTAGACTGGAGAGGCTCTCCCTCAGTTTGGAGGCACACTCTCAACTCTGAGCCTCAACTGAGCTTGGGAAATTAACACAGCTCTCCCAGATGGCGGATGGGAGGCGGATATGTGCTACTGCGCATGTCTAGAATTCCTACCTCACATACAAGTTAATCAGCAACAGTTCATGGAAAACTACAAAATAATCATCAGGAAAACAGGAAAACATGGAGAGAAAGATGATGAAGGCTGGTTTTAGCCTATCATGTCTAACACATCTCTGTAAAATAAGGCTTCAGTAAATTACTCCTCACCGACATGACATGTTTTCCTTAGATTTATTTTACCTAAGTAATGTTGACTGGATTTTGAGATATCATCATAATCTAAAGCGATTAAGATTAAGCAAATTCCAACGATAGTAAACAGTAGGACATTTAGTATTTCTATATTTTAAGTATGATATCTTTATTTTTGAAATAAGTGTTTGCAAAGTTGGTGGGTGGACATTTATTAGTAAAGTAGCTACATTTGTGATGCGTTTCAGGAAAATGAGTCATAAGTCGCAAAAAATAGATTTTGAGATACCATTATATTTGAAAAGATGAGATCATGCCGATTCCAATGATAGTAAACAGTCTAATAATTTAATAAGTATTTCTAGACTTTACGTTTGATATTTTCGTTTTTGAAAAAAATAGTTTCTATTATTTCTGGGGGTCAATAAACAGTAAAGTACCTAAATGTAGTCCATATGACGACCTTTAAAACGAAAGGATATATTACATAGATTGTCCTGAAACTAAATACATCGATTGATATAACTATAAGTGATAAACCTCCCAAAAATTAGAACATTCGAATAATGTGATCTTGTGAAAAAAACACTTTGAAAAATATCAATTTTGCGACTTATGACTTATTTTCCTGAAACACACATCACATATACTGTATAAGATGACCTTAGAAATGCATAGATATGTAGTGGGTCATTAACAGCAGGGTGACGCCGCTCTACCATCCAACCTAGCGGCAGCAGGGAACATCTCTACCTGACACAAATATTGGTCTCTGGCCAGTCCCACCAGGAGGCGACTCACAATCATTGCAAAGTTGCCACTGAAGACACCCTTTCACAGGTGTTAGGAAAAGTGTACACCTCCATCGTTGTGGGATCCCGCAGTCGCTTAACACAACAGACTTGGGCCACGTGGAGGATCGAGATACTTCTGTTGTTTAAATTTAACTCTTGCACTTTACGATTGTAACTGTTTTGGGGTCAATAAACTTGGTCAAAAAAATTTATCCTCGTTCGTTAATTCCTTTCACGAAACCCACAACTCAAGCCCATGAATCTGCGGTTCACTACAGATATATTTAATACACTGTCCTGAGATTTGGTACATGCATTCATGCAACAAAGGGCGCTAAGCACCCAAAAGTTAAAACATTCCCACAAACACATCTTGTGAATAAAACACTGAAAAATGGAAATTTTGCGACTTGTGACTCATGTTTCTGTAACACATCATATATACAGGGCAACTAACGAGTTTTTGCTACACAACTCTTGCCATATTCTGAGTAACCAACCCTAATGTTAACTGTTTCCTCCTAATTATTTGCTTTTACTGATATATAAAATATTTTTGTTGCAAAAAGTTGAATTTTGGTGGTAAACTTGGTAACAGAAACAACATTGGTTCAGATATAACTAACTAGGGAGATATGCACTATGCATAACTCACTTTATTGACGTTGTTCTCAAAGTGACTCGTGACTCATTTTCCTGTAACACATCACATAATTATTTGTGTATACTTTTTACATGTGTAAACGTTGTCCTCCACTTGTGTGAGGAGTCGGTGCGTCCGCCTCTGCGTGATGTGTCGCTCAGTCTCCCTTACTTCGCAACCAGTAATAGGAATCATGCAAATGTATGCCTCTCAAAATTCAAAATTGAATTTCCATTAAATTGCTGAATTGTAAAAAGTGGAATTGCTTAGGTAGGATTGTAAAAAGTGGAATTGCTTAATGAAGATTATAAAAAGTGGTTGAATATTTAACTGCTGTTGCAGCCACCCACGTGTTATATAAAAGTATGGTGTGAGAGAAGTTTAGTGAGAAACTACTGACTGGACGGGAATATAAACACCAGCAGTCATGCAATGCCTCATCCACAGGGCAGTGGTAACAGTATAAGAGTCAGATTTTCAGAAAATGTACAATTCATTTTCAACAATCCTCTCAAATAACCCTAATTTCAGACGAAAATAAAGTTCAAAATATGTCTGGAGGTAGGAACTCGCATCTATGCTAGCCATAGATCTTCCAGAGAGGCCTGTACAGTTCAACCTAACCAAACAGATTGCTAGAATCAATGCAATGGCAAATATACTCGAATTTACGTAGTATTGACCAAATTGCAGCCTAATTTAGCAAATTTTACTAAATGTCTAGAGCTGCCATTTGCCATTTTCTGAAAATCTGACCCACATGAGTGCTTTCTTGGACCCTGCCCACACACAGCCGATTTGCCCCCAAATTTGGGTCTCCCGGTGAATCCTATGATTTCATTTCCAATCCTGGTTTATGTTTTTAAAATAACATAAACCAGAATTGGAAATAAAATCATAGGATTCATCAGAAGACCCAAATTGGGGGACAATCGAGGGCAAATCAGCTGTGTGTGGGCAGGGTTTTACTGCAGAGAAAAGGGCAGGGGATAAAACCACCTTAGGCAGAGACTAAACAGATTAATAACCTTGAACAATCCTGGGGCTATAACCACCTTAGGTAGAAACTATAAGGATTAATAACCTTGAACAGTCCTTGGGCTATAACCACCTTAGGTAAAGTCTATTACTGATTAATAACTTAATTATAATGTGTTATTCATGTTTTTTTGTTTTTTACCTACAGCCTACAACAATATCACCGACATGCCAGTGAATAACTAGGCGTATTGTTACCCTTATTACTAAAAATATTGTGTCTGGTAGGGCTTGAACCCCTCCCTATGCTGGGAGTTTAGACCCACCGACAGTATCGCTTATAAAGATTAATAAAAGTTCCAACAACAACAATAACCTGGAACAGTCCTGGGGCTATAACCACCTTAGGCAGAGACTAAAAGGATTAATAACCTTAAACAGTCTTGGGGTGATAACCACCTTAGGCAGAGACTATACGTATTAATAACCTTGAACAGTCCTGGGGCTATAACCACCTTATGTAGAGACTATAAGGATTAATAACCTTGAACAGTCCTGGGGCTATAACCACCTTAGGCAGAGGCTATAAGGATTAATAACCTTCAACAGTCCTTGGGCTATAACCACCTTAGGCAGAGACTAAAAGGATTAATAACCTTTTAACAGTTCTGGGGCTATAACCACCTTAGGCAGAGACTATAAGGATTAATAACCTTTAACAGTTCTGGGGCTATAACCACCTTAGGCAGAGACTATAAGGATTAATAACCTTTAACAGTTCTGGGGCTATAACCACCTTAGGCAGAGACTATAAGGATTAATAACCTTCAACAGTTCTGGGGCTATAACCACCTTAGGCAGAGATGATAAGGATTAATAACCTTTAACAGTTCTGGGGCTATAACCACCTTAGGCAGAGACTATAAGGATTAATAACCTTGAACAGTCTTGGGGCTATAACCACCTTAGGCAGAGGCTATAAGGATTAATAACCTTTAACAGTTCTGGGGCTATAACCACCTTAGGCACAGACTATAAGGATTAATAACTTCTAGTCTGGACAAATGATTGTCAGAATGATTGGAAAAGAATGGAACAAAAAATAGAAAATGTTTAGCTTTTGTAATAGACTTCTGCGACACGTTCTAAACAAGAAAGTGTAAAAGAACATCATGTTCAACTCAAAATTCCCTTTATAGAGGAAAGAAGAGAATCACGCCTCTTGCAGGTTGCATTTGAAATGAGCTGTGACACAGAATACCTTGATGACAGCAAACTAAACTTAAGAAGCTTGACCAAAGGCAGACTGGTAAAGGTCCCAAAGGTCAAAGCAGAGAGAATAAGAAGGTCCTTTTACATACAGGCCCCACCCTATATAATAAACTCCCGCCCAAAGGATGAAACTGTCCGACAATTACAGAATTTAAATCCTATTTGGAACAGGAAAACTGTTCCTACTCACCGGGACAAGGGGCCCTGGCACCAAAACAAAACTAAGATCATTAGCGACCAAGAAGAATCCCTCTATCTCTCTCTTTCACCCCATGCAAACTGCAGGGCGGTTCGACCAGTGTTCGTCAGAATGTTACCGACCGTCCTGCAAGATGGCACCCGTATGCACAGCAGCCAGCGTGTTGCTCAGAATGCAAAGGGCCGCATGTGTGTCTGGGTGTCAACATATCCCAGAGAGGTTAATCGAAAGTGTAAGTGAAGGTCAGCAATACAAGACCAGAAATGCAATTAATTAAAGTCATCGGGCGCAAGAATGCAACCAACTCGCTCAGTGATATGACAGTATGTTGTTAATTGAACCAAGTCTAATTTAGGCAAACAAATACCTGTATAAACAAGTAAATCTAGTTGAATCTAGTAAATATATCCATGTCAACTTAAGGAAAATATACCCCATACAAGGCTTTAAATCTAACAAAGCCAGACCTTCTCCTCCTCTATACTGGGTAAAACTCGGTAAAGATACGACTTCTTACCATGCTACAAAAATAAATGTACCTATCAGTGCTCAACGATGTAATGTAATGTAATATATGAATGTATCATAAAATGTTTGATTTAATGTAACAGGACTCTCTGGAAGAGCTATGGCTAGCATAGACGCGGGCACCTATCTCCAGACATATATCGTATATTTTCACATTATGTAACTGTTTGTTCTGGTAATAAACAATATCAATCAACCAATAGGGGAGTTGCATGGCTCACTGCGCATGTCTGTTACAGTGCATGCTGGGATGGATTCAGTTTAAATCTGACATACAAATATTTAGCAATATTTTTATTGAAAATTGCAAGATTGTTTTCACCAATATCACAGCCTTTATAAATGATCTATAAAAACCAAATGCATGATGGGAAAGATGGAGGCTTGTGCTATGGAAACATGTAAAACACATGGATGTTGACATTAGAGCGTTGATAAATATTCCATGCTGAAGATAACATGTTTTCTATAGATTTTATACTGTACCATTACTCCCATAATTCCATGCGAATCAAGATTCAAAATGGCGGCTATGCAACTCCCCTATTGACTGACATTAGCTGAGAGTGTGGCTTTAAGGAGCATTTTGTTAGACACAGCAGTGGGCGGAAGACTGTGATTATTCTTCATTGAATCAATTGCTGTGAGCCAATACTTTGATGTAAATTTCCTTAATTTAAGTTTCAATTTTGTTTGTAACTCAACTGTATTTACAGAGGATTGCTGTATGAAACTTTGAGATAAGAAAAAGTACAACAAATTTGAATTTTTCATCCATTTTCATCTGGTGTCAGATTGAAAAGTGACCCCCATGGAAAAGTGACCTTCAGCAATCAAAAAGTGACCCCCTCCTAATGTTATTACACCAGAGGTGTGAACTAACCATATCAGCCAAGGAGACGGATGGTCAGTTTTTCGATGACACACCAACTGTAATAAAATTCAAACTCTAAAGTTTCGCCAAACTCTAAAATGTTTACCATTATCAAGGATAATTGAGAATAATTACCGTATATATTTGTGTTATTGCCTCTGTTAATCTCACTTATGAACAAGGACTGTGTGGAAGAACTCCCTGCCAGCATTACCCATTAATGTACATGTATGTTGAATAAAAGTTGAATATATTACTAGCAAAATGTTAGATCCTAAGACTTTTAAAAACCATGTGCGTAGAAACGCAATCTGGGAAGACCACAATTTTATAGACTGAATAGTAGAATTATAAATCATCACATGTATGTTGAATAAAAGTTGAATATATGTGATGTGTTTCAGGAAAATGAGTCACAAGTCGCCAAATTGATATTTTTCAAAGTGTTTTATTTAGAAGATCTCTATGTGGGATTGTTGTGATTTTTTAAGTGTCTAGTCCTTGTGGTTGTATGAATACATCTACCAAATCTCAAGACAGTTTATTAACTATGTCAGTGCGTTTCTTAGATCATTCTTTGGAGTATATGTACCTACTTTACTACGGAATGTTCACCAAGAAATATAGAAGAAAATATATAAGTAAAAAGATAAAAGTTCTTATTCGATGTCCTTAATGTTTACATTCATTGCAATCCCCTTGGTCTTATGTTTTCAAATATGATGGTATCTCAAAATCAATTTTTTGCGTCTTATGACTCATTTACCTAAAACGGAGCACATATGATGATATCTCTGATGTGTAAATTAGTAGAAGTTTCTGAATGTGTAGAGCTGGTGATTGTCCATAATCAGGTTTGTATGTACTTTACTCACGCCCACGCCTCCATCATACGCCGCTAGGTGTTTAATGATTGATCAAACATTGCCCTTCTATGGTGGCCCAACACCAGGCCGCTGTACAAACTAGTTTATACGCGCCTGATGCATTAAACATAGACTTTAAGTAGACTTGTAGACTTTAAGTGCAATGTTTTAGCTGCATTGATCTAAAATATGCTTTTAAAAAATAGTAGATTCTCTCACATTGTGTGACTGGTGCATTATAATATGATAGTGGCATGGGTATACATATGGATGTGTGGGTGTTGTAGTGGGAGGAAGGCGAGAGAGGGAGAAAGGGCAGGAGGGAGAGAGAGGAGAGAGAGGAGGGAGAGAAGAGAGAGGAGAGAGGGGGAGAGGAGAGAGAGGAGAGAGGAAAGAGGGAGGGAGAGAGGAGAGAGGAGAGAGAGGAGGGAGAGAAGAGAGAGGAGAGAGGGGGAGAGGAGAAAGTGGGAGAGAAAGGAGACAGAGGGAGAGGGAGGAGAGAGAGGGGAGAGGAGGGAGAGAGAGGAGGGATAGAAGAGAGGAGAGAGAGGAAGAGAGAGGGAGAGAGAGGGAGAGAGAGGGAGAGAGAGGGAGAGAGAGGGAGAGAGTGGGAGGGGGAGAAGAGAGGAGAGAGAGGAAGAGAGAGGGAGAGAGAGGGAGAGAGGAGAGAGAGGGAGAGGGAGGGAGAGAGGAGAAAGTGGGAGAGAAAGGAGAGAGAGGGAGAGGGAGGAGAGAGAGGGGAGAGGAGGGAGAGAGAGGAGGGATAGAAGAGAGGAGAGAGAGGAAGAGAGAGGGAGAGAGAGGGAGAGAGAGGGAGAGAGTGGGAGGGGGAGAAGAGAGAGAGGACAGAGAGGAGAGAGCAGGAGGGAGAGGAGAGAGGAGAGAGAGGGAGAGGGAGGAGAGAGAGGGGGAGAGAGAGAGAGGGGAGAGAGGAGAGCGAGAGAGGGAGAGAGGGGGGAGAGGAGAGAGAGGGAGAGGGAGGCGGAGAGGAGACATAGGGGACATAGAGAGTGAAGAGAGAGGATAGAAAAGTCCACTGAGAGATGAGGACAGAGGTCAGAGAAAGCAGAGAGGACAGAGAGGAGTAAGCAGAGAGGAGGGAAAGAGAAGAGATAGGACAGGGAGAGGGAGAGAGAGGAAGAGGAGAGAGAGAGGGGGAGGAAGAGGGAGGGAGAGGAAGAGGAGAGGGGGGAGGGAGAGGGAGGAAGAGGAGAGAGGGAGAGACAGGAAGAGGAGAGAGAGAGAGGAAGAGGGAGGGAGAGGGAGAGGAGAGAGGGGAGGGAGAGGGAGAAAGAGGGAGGATAGAGGGAGGGAGAGGCGAGGAATAGAGAGGGAGAGAGTGGAGGGGGAAGAGAGGAGAGAGGGGATAGGGAACAAGAAAGGAGAGGGAACAGGACAGAGGGAGGAGGGTAGAGAAGAGGGCAGAGAAGGAGCAAGAGGCAAGAAAGGGCAAGGTGGCGGAACACAGAAGGTAGAACAAGATTAGGACAAGGCAAGAACCAGATACTGTGTTAAATACTCCCATAAGGTCATAAACTAATTACATTTGATTTAATTGAACAATTTGTATTTCATACCCTTTATAATCTAATCTTACACAAACTGCCTTGTTTCAATTTGAGAGAAATTTGTATTATTTTATTAGTTTCTGAATCAACATTGTATTTCAGACGAACCATCAAATGTCAAGGCTCACTTAATTGAAGTCTTTTAAGAATATAAATAAATTGAAATATAATCTAAACAATTAAATGCAAATTACCTGTTTAGTCATTTGCAGTATTTCACACAGCATGTTTAATTAATACCTCCCACTCGCCTGCCTCCTAATGATCATCTATTTGTGATAAGTTATTATCTAACTGTTCCATACTCGTGTTTCTCATAGATTACTCATCAGGGAATTAAAGCCTTCCGCCACTACTTAATGTCATGTCAAATTCACATCTAAACTCCAGATTTATAACCTAGTCATTCTGTTATAGATTCCTTCCTATCACTGTTTGGTGCATTGAGGGGCTGCTGGTGCACTGTTTGGTGCATTGAGGGGCTACTGGTGCATTGAGGGGCTGCTGGTGCATTGAGGGGCTACTGGTGCATTGAGGGGCTACTGGTGCATTGAGGGGCTGCTGGTGCATTGAGGGGCTGCTGGTGCACTGTTTGGTGCATTGAGGGGCTACTGGTGCATTGAGGGGCTACTGGTGCATTGAGGGGCTGCTGGTGCATTGAGGGGCTGCTGGTGCACTGTTTGGTGCATTGAGGGGCTACTGGTGCATTGAGGGGCTACTGGTGCATTGAGGGGCTGCTGGTGCATTGAGGGGCTGCTGGTGCATTGAGGGGCTGCTGGTGCACTGTTTGGTGCATTGAGGGGCTACTGGTGCATTGAGGGGCTGCTGGTGCACTGTTTGGTGCATTGAGGGGCTACTGGTGCATTGAGGGGCTGCTGGTGCACTGTGTGGTGCATTGAGGGGCTGCTGGTGCACTGTTTGGTGCATTGAGGGGCTGCTGGTGCACTGTATGGTGCATTGAGGGGCTGCTGGTGCACTGTTTGGTGCATTGAGGAGCTGCTGGTGCACTGTTTGGTGTATTGAGGGGCTGCTGCTTTTGCACTGTTTGGTGCATTGAGGGGCTGCTGGTGCACTGTTTGGTGCACTGAGGAGCTGCGGGTGCACTGTTTGGTGCATTGAGAGGCTGCTGGTGCACTGTTTGGTGCATTGAGGGTCTGCTGGTGCACTGTTTGGTGCATTGAGGGTCTGCTGGTGTTTTTATCAAAATTATTGCTTAAAACATTTTTATAGCTGAACTTAGACAGTCAATGACTGAGAAGTGTTGAACCCTACACATGACAGTAATGTATGTATGCTACTGAGAGACCGGAAACCTCCCATAAGCTGGAGATCCTCTCTGATGACAGTGTATGGGTCAGATTTTCAGAAAATGTACAATTGGCAGCTCTACACATTTATTGAATTCTGCTAAATTAGGCTGCAATTTGGTCAATACTATGTAAATTCGAGTATATTCGGTATTGCCTTGATTCTAGCAATCTGTTTGTTTAGCTTGAACTGTAGTTTGAATTTTATTTTCGTCTGAAATTAGGGTTATTTGAGATGATTGGCGAAGTTGAATTGTACATTTTCTGGAAAT
This sequence comes from Sthenelais limicola, assembly GCA_942159475.1. Classification (NCBI taxonomy): domain Eukaryota; kingdom Metazoa; phylum Annelida; class Polychaeta; order Phyllodocida; family Sigalionidae; genus Sthenelais; species Sthenelais limicola. Next base: position 127,864,121 of record OW804098.1, on the reverse strand, counting down.
CTGACCCATATGTGCAATAAAAGTTTTCCAATCCAATACAAAAGAATCTGTGAAACACCCATATTATACACTGCCATATTCCGTTACTTATGTCGTTATGTGATGAATGTCGTGATGGTCAGTATTAAGAGATCAGTAAATGGGTCAGATTTTCAGAAAATGCACAATTGGGAGCTCCACACATTTAGTAATTTCTGCTAAGTTCTGCTTAAAAAATGATACATTTTTGGTATGTCTGAGTATATTTGGGATCTCATTGATTTATAGTATCAGTAATGTTATGTTGAACTGCATTTTGAAGCTCATTTCTGTCTTAAATGTGGGTTATTTGAGAGGATTGGTGAACGCGAATTGTACATTTTCTGAAAATCTGACTCACATACTACCCATGAACACAAAGAGCTCATATCGGTAAAAACACTAGATATCGAGATACAGCCATATCTGTGCTCAAATGAGCTTTAGAAAATCTGACCCATAAATATAAAATGTTGAGTTATTGAGATGTTAGTTGACACATGTACATCAGCATTCACTACATATCACACAATAGATAAAAAAAGATAAATAGATAACTACATGCAGAGGAGTGGGAGAGTGAAGAACAGGGGAATAGGAGAGGGGAGGGGAATAGGAGAGGGGGAGAGAGAGGGGGAGGGGAATAGGAGAGGGGGAGAGAGAGGGGGAGGGGAATAGGAGAGGGGGAGGGGAATAGGGGAGGGGGAGGGGAATAGGAGAGGGGGAGGGGAATAGGAGAGGGGGAGAGAGAGGGGGAGGGGAATAGGAGAGGGGGAGGGGAATAGGGGAGGGGGAGGGGAATAGGAGAGGGGGAGGGGAATAGGAGAGGGGGAGAGAGAGGGGGAGGGGAATAGGAGAGGGGGAGGGGAATAGGGGAGGGGGAGGGGAATAGGAGAGGGGGAGGGGAATAGGAGAGGGGAGGGGAATAGGAGAGGGGGAGGGGGAAAGGGGAGGGGGAGGGGGATAGGGGAGGGGGAGGGGAATAGGAGAGGGGGAGGGGGATAGGAGAGGGGGAGGGGGATAGGGGAGGGGGAGGGGGATAGGAGAGGGGGAGGGGGATAGGAGAGGGGGAGGGGGATAGGGGAGGGGGAGGGGGAGGGAAAGAAGAGGGGGTAAAGAGGGGAGGGGGAGGATGTAGGGGAAGGGAGAGAGGGGAGGGTTAGAAAGCAGGGAGGGGGGGCACTAGGAAGAGGGGAGGGAGAGGGGGAGGAATCAGAGATGGGGTTGGGAATGAAAAATAGGTATGAGAGACAGAGAAGAGGGGGAGGGAAAAGAGGGAGATGAGGAAGTATGGGGAGAGAGGGTGACCGTCCGGAGGACGGGTACTTTGCTAGTATAAATAACTACGAAATAGTAACCTACTTCTACATCTTAAATTTAAGATTTCTTGTAAATGTTTACTATATCTTAAACCCATACGATTAGGTCGTACATTTACGATTTGGTCGTACATTTACGATTTGGTCGCCTGTAATTCCAGAAACTCCATTATTGAAGATTTTACTGCTGTACAACACTTTTCCGTTCACGTTTACCATTGTTCACACATTATAATATTGAGAGAGAATCTAACGAGCATTAGTTCTGGGGATATATGAGTCAGATGTTCAGAAATTGTACGACTGGTAGCTCTACACATTTAGGAAATTCTGCTAAATTAGGCTGAAAAATGAAGAATACCGGTTATATCTGAGTATATTTGGTATCGCATTGATTTAAAGTATCAGTTCTGTTATATTAAACTGCATTTTGAAGCTCATTTTTGTCTTAAATGTGGGTTATTTGAGAGGATTAGTGAAGGCGAATTGTACATTTTCTGGAAATCTGACCCATGTATATCATCTGTGTAGAGAATCCACGGGAAGCTGTGAATAGTAAAAACACTCTCACAACCTCTATATGGGTCACATTTTCTGAAAATGTACAATTCAACTTCACCAATCTTTTCAAATAACCCGAATTTCAGACGAAAATAAAGTTCAAAATACAGTTCAGCCTAACCAAACAGATTGCTAGAATCAATGCGATGCCGAATATACCCGAATATACCTAGTATTGACCAAATTGCAGCAGAATTTAGCAGAATTTACTGAATGTGTACAGCTGCCAATTGTACATTTTCTGAAGATCTGACCCGTATTAGATGTAATCCCTAACAGAACTCTTACATGGAAGTGTGTAACGTATTGCTACTACTAACTGTGTGAAGTGCCAGACTGATGCTGGGTGTGTATGTGGTGCAGCATGGCATGTACAACACATATTACTGCTGCTCCACATGAAGTCTTTTTACAAATGTTCAGACAGGAAGGTATAAGATTAACATCCTGTATATAAAAGTGCATATGTACATATGTGATATGTCTGCACTGTAGGCTGCTGCTGCTGCTATGTAAATGACATTTTATATTTTATCTGAAAAGCCTTTCAGGAAAGTTGATAAGGAGGTAAGGACTTGTTGCATAACAAATCCTCATTTAAATCTGAGTACAATTTGCACTCATTTTCAGATATCCATAAATCATTTTCAGATATCCATAAATCATTTTCGGATATCTGTAATTATTTTAGATATCAAGAATTGATTTCTTGATATCCAAAAATGATTTCTTGATATCTGAAAATGATTTATGGATATCTGAAAATCATTTTCAGATATCAAAAAATCATTTTCAGATATCAAAAAATACTGAATAAATGACCCAATGGCGTTCCATACATAACCCCTACCACTGCCTTATCTCCCTCGCTCTCACCCAGCCCTCTCAACAAAGCGCCCTCATGATTTTGTCATCAACACTGAACATATCTCACCATTTTAATACCAAATTAGTCTTGCAAATAAAGAATGTGTTGTTATGATTGCATTATGTACAATTATTTTCTCAGACTATTCTGAGAGACTTCTAAGAGACCTCTTACCTTTCTTGACATCTATGAGTTGATGCGAGAACCCTCATATTAAAAGCTAATAGAACTATGTGTTATGTGACATAACATAACATTGCTCAACTTAATTATATTTATATTATTCCATTTATTATTATTATATTACTACTATTACAAGTTAAACCGTTCTAAGATATAACCTCAGCCCCTTTAACATCGGTCACCCCAAATGAAACTGTACTTGGGTCAGATTTTCAGAAAATGTACAATTCAACTTCGCCAATATTTTCAAATAACCCAAATTTCAGACGAAAATAAAGTTCAAAATACAGTCCAACCTAACCAGACAGATTGCTAGAATCAATGCTATACCGAATATTCTCGAATTTACCTAGTATTGACCAAATTAACATCAGTCACCCCAAATAAAACTCTACCAAGATCATTGATTGTTGTTCAGTTAATCCCGGGGTGAAGCTGGAGAGCAGCAGCCCAGTGTCCAATGCATGATCCAATGCTGTAGAAATACAGCCCTGAAGTGGCAAGGTGACGGCTACTTCGCACTTCCTTAGATTGAAGGGAGGTTTATGGCTGTTTGAGCCCGAGTTTATGTTTGCTAGGAGGGGTTTAGATGTGTTGGTGGCGCTCAGCCGTGGTGGGTCCTTAATGGCAGTCTATCAAGGCCTGAGGAACAAGGGTGAGCGATAATAGAGCTCGGAGATTTTATCATTGATATTTCGTCATGAAAATCAATTTTGATCAGTTAATAATTAACATAATTGTAAGTTTGGGTTAAAAACACATTTAGTTCTTCGAATAATGTTTTTAGTTATCACTTATTTAACAGTTTTATGACGATTATATATATCTTAATAAATTATATTTCCATAATTATGGTAATACAATAGCATTGTTCTACGCCAGTACTAGCCAGGATCTGCCTCTATGTTACATAATATTCCTAGCATCATGGACAACGCCCACTATATCACTGTACAAGGATGTATACCTGCTCCCTTAATAAAGTACAGTTGATTCTCTGATCTACACGATATCACGTCCTTCTGTGTTCCTCTCTACTTCTCATACTCAGTACATGGGTCAGAATTTCAGAAAATGTACAATTCGCCTTCACAAATACTCTCAAATAACCCAAATTTAAGACAAAAATCAGGTTCGAAATACAGTTCAACATAACCAAACAGACTGTTTGAATCAAGGCAATACTAAATATACTCAGATATACCCTGTATTCATCATTTTGCAGCCTAATTTAGCAGAATTTACTAAATGTGTAGAGCTGCCAATTGTACATTTTCTGAAAATCTGACCTACATAAGACGGGTGGAGAAGTGACAATTGCCATGTAGCTCGGCCATTTAACCTCTTATTACATACTATATGGGTCAGGTTTTCAGAAAATGTACAATTCACCTTCACCAATCTTCTCAAATAACCAAATTTCAGACGAAAATAAAGTTCAAAATACAGTTCAACCTAACCAAACAGATTGCTAGAATCAATACAATACAGCATATCCTCGAATTTACCTAGTATTGACCAAATTGGAGCGTAATTTAGCAGAATTTACTAAATGTGTACGGCTGCCAATTGTACATTTTCTGAGAATCTGACCCATATATACATGTGTATTGTTCCACTCAATGTAAATAGGTGAACTGCAAACATCACTTTGCTCCTCAAGCATTCAGCAATGATTCAATAATCACCTTCAATAAACAGTCCTCATTCAAGTTCAATTCATGTTATGGGTCTCTCCGCCTCGTGGAAATTCCTGATTATGAGACAGAAACTGATAAATGTAATTGTATCAAAGACTCTTGTGTCTAAAAAGTAGGAGGTGCAGCGCCTGAGGCAAATGATAGGGCGGGAACTTAAGTACATCCCTGACTGCATTACCCATCAAAGCACAAGCACCATACACACTTTCATCTCTTTTTTTACTTTTTTATATCAAAGCTATCAGATCTAATTTCAGAAAGAGACAATCGACAGAATGACATCAAACTGCAATTTGGTAGTCACTCAGGAAGCAAAAGCGAAAGATGACTTTTGTAGAGGGTTTCAGGAAGCAATTGTCCTTTTCGTTTCCTCAGGCTTTGTAGCAAAAGTAGGATTCACCTTCAAAGCACTTGTGCTAACCTCGTTCTGGTGCTGAGCTCCGTGGACGTTCAGTGACAAACACTTGGCAAGTGGGAATCTACAATATGTTTAATCACAGAGAAATGAGCCACAAAAGATGTATTCTGAAATACTATCCAAGTCCCTTATTGTATAATCCTTCACTTCAGACATACACAGTGGCTGATACAAGTCCCCTATAGTACAACCCTTCACTTCAGACATACACAGTGCCTGATACAAGTCCCCTATTGTACAACCCTTCACTTCAGGCATACACAGTGACTGATACAAGTCCCCTATTGTATAACCCTTCACTTCAGACACACACAGTCACTGATACAAGTCCCCTATTGTATTATCCTCCACTTTCTAGAATTAATCAAGTATCAAATGTCATCCCACAAAAAAATTCTTCCTCGCCGCAATTGTTTGAAAATTGGTTAATTTATAATTTGCATCCTTGTGGAGCAGGAGATGAGCGCGTGCACCACTAGCACATGTGTGGCCTGGATGTGGTTCCCCACATGTTTATCTAGGCCTAAACAATGCTTGAGTAGTGAGTATTAAATTATTCACTATTATTTATTATATATGCTTTGCTCTGAGTTAGTCATGTGGGGTTGTCCTGGCAACCAATCTGGGTTTATTAAGATTATCGCTGAATTTCAAATTCATGACTCAAATTTATTTTTTCATGACCTCAAACAGGACAGCGGGTATGTGATGCCAACTATCATTAATGAAGATTGTCCTACCCTGACAGAACCTATTTCATGAGAATAAAATCGAATACGGAGCCTTTGTAAATGGAATTTTAAAAAAATATTGTGTCATGAAATATATAATGTTGTATATACATTTGATCAAAAGTGGCTAGAGAAGGTCAGCAAGTATGAAAGAGAGGAGAGAGGGGGAAGAGGGGCAGAGAGGAGAGAGGAGAGAGAGAGAGGAGAGAGAGAGGAGGAGCAGAAAGAGAGGATAGAGAGAGGAGAGAGGGAGGGAGAGAGGGATAAAAAGAGGGAGGAGAGACAGAGGGGAGGGGTAGAGAGAGCAGAGAGAGAGAGGAGAGAGGGAGAAAGAGGGGGGAGAGGAGAGAGAGAGGGGAGAGAGGGGGAGAGAGGAGAGAGAGGAGAGAGAGAGGGGAGAGGGGAGAGAGGAGAGAGGAGAGCGAGGAGAAAGAGAGGAGAGAGAGAGGAGAGAGTGGAGAGAAGAGAGAGAGAGGACAGAGGAGAGAGAGAGAGAGAGAAAGGAGAGAGAGGAGAGAGAGGAGACAGAGGAGAGACAGAGGAGAGACAGAGGAGAGAGAGGAGAGACAGAGGAGAGACAGAGGAGAGAGAGGAGAGAGAGAGAGAGAGGAGAGAGAGTAGGAGAGACAGAGGAGAGAGAGGAGAGACAGAGGAGAGACAGAGGAGAGAGGAGAGAGAGAGAGAGAAAGGAGAGAGACAGAGGAGAGAGGAGAGAGAGGAGAGAGAGAGAGAGAGGGAGAGGAGAGAGAGGAGAGAGACAGAGGAGAGAGGAGAGAGGAGAGAGGAGAGAGAGGAGAGAGAGAGAGAGAGGAGAGAGAGGAGGAGAGAGGAGAGAGAGGAGAGAGGAGAGAGAGGAGAGAGAGAGAGAGAGGAGAGAGAGGAGAGAGGAGAGAGAGGAGAGAGAGAGAGAGAGAGGGAGAGGAGAGAGAGGAGAGAGACAGAGGAGAGAGGAGAGAGGAGAGGAGGAGAGAGAGGAGAGAGAGAGAGAGAGAGGAGAGAGAGGAGAGAGAGGAGAGAGAGGAGAGAGGAGAGAGAGGAGAGAGAGGAGATGAGAGGAGAGAGGAGAGAGAGGAGAGAGAGGAGAGAGGAGAGAGAGGAGAGAGAGAGAGAGAGAGGAGAGAGAGAGAGAGAGGAGAGAGCTAGAAACAACATAAACAGACCTTGTCCAACCTGCCAACATGTGGATGAGGGCTGAACAACCTGCGCCTTCTCTCTACACATTGCTACTTTAAGACCCTCGTTTCTAAACATTCAGCGGAACCACAAACAACTGTTCATTTGACGTCATGTTTAAAAGAAAAGAAAATTACCTTCATCTGAAATAATTGTAATCATTAATTCGCTGGGAATATTCCGGAAATCCTTCAAAATTATTGTTCAAAATATTTCCGAGAAAGTTTTTCCTAATCTATTTGTCATCTGCAGGCAGGTAGTTTATTCACAAACAGGATGTTCATTAGTTGAAGTTCAGATGGAAGGTTGGATAAGATTTTGTTTTTCATAATACCTGAGAAGGTAGCTTTAACTCACATACATATATGGGTCAGATTTCCAAAAAATACACAATCGCCAGCTCTACACATTTAGTCAATTCTGCTAAATTCAACTGATAAATGATACATACTAGCTATGTCTGAGTGTATTCGGTATTAAGTTGATTCCAAGGATGTGTTTGGTTGTTGATTTGTGTTTTGAACCTCATTTCTGTATTAAATTCGGGTTATTTGGGAGGGTTTCTAAATGTGAACTGTGCATTTCGTCCTTATGTACCAAATTCCAGGACATTGTATTAAATATATCCTTGCGTTTTGAAAGTCTTCACACGGAACATTTTTCGTTACTTTACAGTAAACATTGCAAAATCTTTTTTCAAAAATAAAAATATCAAACTTAACATATAGAAATACTTATTAGGTGTCCTAGTGTTTACTATCATTGGAAACAGCTTGATCTCATCTTTTCAAATATGATGATATCTCAAAATCCATATTTTGCGACTTATGACTCATTTTCCGGATCACAAATACCTGCTGGAGGAGTGGCTGTAAGGGCAGGTGAATGGGGGAAACACTGACGTCTCATTACAGCATTACTCAGCTCCAGCCTCTAGAGTTACTCCCTCCAGCCCTGAGCAACTCACCCTGAGTATCAGCTCACTACATGGTGATTAATGCTTCACTCCATGTCAGCCTGGCTTCTGTACTGGTGACGGGGGCGGATTGGTGATCAGCCCCTGTTATAGTCCCTCTCAGTGCCTCTCAGTGCCTCTCTGTCCCTCTCAGTGCCTCTCAGTGCCTCTCAGTGCCTCTCTGTCCCTCTCAGTCCCTCTCTGTCCCTCTCTGTCCCTCTCAGTCCCTCTCAGCCCCTCTCAGCCCCTCTCGGTCCTTCTCAGTCCCTCTCAGCCCCACTCAGTCCCTCTCTGCCCCTCTCAATCCCTCTCAGTCCCTCTCAGCCCCTCTCAGCCCCTCGCAGCCCCTCTCAGTCCCCCCCAGCCCCTCTCAGTACCTCTCAGCCCCTCTCTGCCCCTCTCAGTCCCTCTCAGCCCCTCTCAGCCCCTCTCAGCCCCTCTCAGTCCCTCTCAGTCTCTCGCAGTCCCTCTCAGTCCCTCTCAACCCCTCTCAGTCCCTCTCAGCCCCTCTCAACCCCTCCCCGTCCCTCTCAGTCCCTCTCAGCCCCTCTCAACCCCTCTCTGCCCCTCTCAGTCCCTCTCAGTCCCTCTCAGTCCCTCTAAGTCCCTCTCAGTCCCTCTAAGTCCCTCTCAACCCCTCCCCGTCCCTCTCAGTCCCTCTCAGCCCCTCTCAACCCCTCTCAGTCCCTCTCAGCCCCTCTCAACCCCTCCCCGTCCCTCTCAGTCCCTCTCAGCCCCTCTCAACCCCTCTCTGCCCCTCTCAGTCCCTCTCAGTCCCTCTAAGTCCCTCTCAGCCCCTCTCAACCCCTCTCAGTCCCTCTCAGCCCCTCTCAACCCCTCCCCGTCCCTCTCAGCCCCTCTCAGTCCCTCTCAGTCCCTCTCTGCCCCTCTCAGTCCCTCTCAGTCCCTCTCAGTCCCTCTCAGTCCCTCTCAGTCCCCCTCAGTCCCTCTAAGTCCCTCTCAGCTACTCTCAATCCCTCTCAGTCCCTCTCAATCTCCAATCACACCTCTCATTCCTCTCACTTCCTGGTACTGCCAGTAAGACAAGCTGCCTCGAGGAAATCTAGCGGAAATCTGTGAAGCAGCTCATTGTATGTCCTCCCGGTGGCAACATTTCCGCAAACTTTAATTAAATTAAACTCTAAGTCTATGAAGAAGCCATCTGCAGTTGATTCTATCAGGTTATTTCCAAATATTGGTGGTAATAACAAATTTGAACACAATATTTTATTTAGAAAATTTAGAAATCTTGAAAATGAGACAGAGACTTGAATACAAACTGGTAAAATATAGCAGAGATGTTGAAGTTATTAGAGGCTAGACATATTAGTTGGCCGTGAAGGCACCCTCACTGAAGTTCTGTACACTCTGTTTCAGACCTACTTAAGAGTAAACATCAAAGCGACCCAATGGTAACCCTACAGCGAGCCGCTCCAAGTAGATCTCAAATAGAGTGTAACTAGTAGCTCTGGAGGGAACGCCACTTTGGGGGAACGGAAGTGCGTAACTCACAGAAGAACCACTAAAGGGAGGGCTCCATTGGGACTACATCAGTCACTATGAGTCTATTGAAGAACCACTAAAGGGAGGGCTCCATTGGGACTACACCAGTCACTATGAGAATTTTTCCCGAGCTGGGAAGGCCAAAGGCGTGTGTGTAGTAGTAAGCGGTGAGGTGGAGTGACCCGACCAAGGTGAGAGCAATCAATAAGTAACCACAATAAACACGAGGGGGCGCCCAACGTGGCAACCATCCCTAAATTTATATGAAACATATAAGCGAGCGTATATATTATCAAATATGGAAATAGGTACTTCTTCTCAGTCCAGGACACTTCTTCTGAACAAACGTTCTGCGTCTACGTCTCCAAATACAAATTTATAAACTAAAATGAAACAAATATATCTACACTTGTGTACACCACCTCATGTCTCTTGTTGGACGGCTATAAGTAATGTTACAGTTGTCAGTATTGGAATTGTCTACATTGTTTCTACCATTACTCCAAGATGTCAGCTGACAACCTTTTCTTTGCACAGATTTCAATGATAGTAAACATCAGGGCATGGAGTAAGTATTTCTATACTTTATGTTTAATATTTTTATGTTTGAAAAAGGTTTGCAATATTTCTGGTTGAGCAATGGCTTCAAGCCCTCCCCCCGTAGAGCTGTAAATCCTCCCCAGTTAGCGAGCTTAAACCCACCGTGTCTATCTACTCAAGATGATAACAAGTATCAACAACAACAACGAACTTGGCCTGTAAATGAAATAAAAAACAACAACAAAAAACAATAACTAAAGTTGCTATGTATAGGTTATACCACTTTATATTTAATACTTTTATTTATGTATATGTATGTATTGGGTAGTAACCCCCCTCACAGTGAGTGACCGGCCTGCGTGCCTGGTCACGTGGGTGACCACAGCGTCACCTACCAAGCTATTATGAATATACACTTACATCGAAGTCCTTGCTTTGACTAGACGTTCTTCTTCCACAGCTCCCTATATTATAACATCTGGTGGAGAACCTAAACGTTCCTAATATTTGTTAAAGTATCTGTTGCGTCCAAAAGTAGACATATGTACTAATGATGAAATCCGTACAGACTTTTCCTCTGTGGTACAAGCTATTTCTCATATTACAAATTCTTTTCCAACTGCTAACTTCCTATGTTCGGGCAGATTTGACTATTTCCAGATCACAAAGTTCCATGTCTGTGGCGATTTCTCCATGTCAGCCTCCTTTTCCACTATTTCCCTTAAATAATCACCACAGAAAAGTATGTCACGGCACCTTTTTCCTATGTCTCCTATTGTATGTCCTATTTCCCCTACATGAAAAGCCATGTCTGGCTCCTTTGATACATATGTCAAGATTTGGTCTTTCTTTTCCAATCGATTTCCTCCCTGGTACACTCCTTTTCTACCCATACAAAAGCAGACATGGGTCAGATTTTCAGATAATGTACAATTGGCAGCTGTACACATTTAGTATATTCTGCTAAATTAGGCTGCAATTTGGTAAATATTATGTATATTCCTGTACATTTGGTATTGCATTGATTCTAGCAATCTGTTTGGTTAGGTTGAACTGTATTTTGAACTTTATTTTGGTCTGAAATTTGGGTTATTGGAGAGGATTGGTGAATATGAATTGTACATTTTCTGAACATCTAACCCACATGGGTAGTGACTCAGTGTTATGTAACATTATCCACTACCCCTGACTGTGGGCACACCAGCTATCTTTGTAGTGTAGCAGTGTTACATAACACATCCAATACATCTTCTCTTCCTTTCTCTTTCTCCCTCTCTCCCTCTCCCCTCCTGCTCACCCCCCCCTCCCCCGCTCACCCACCCTCCCTCTCCCTCTCACCCTCCTTCTCCCTCCCAGTCATGTTGGGGTAGGAATACATCATGGTACATTTGGGTGAAATGGAGTGGATATTTGGAAAAGGAGTGGATATTCGGAAAAGGAAAAAGGATATTCCAAAAAGAAAAGGATATTCCAAAAAGGAAAAGTATATTCCTAAAAGGAAAATGATAATCTGAAAAGGAAAAGGACATTGGCAAAAAGGAAAAGAAAGTTGACAAAAAGAAAAGTCTTGGATATTTTTGTTTTTTCCTATTTCACGTTTATATCCTTTCAGATTGGGGACAAAACAGTATCCTTGGACATTTTAGTAACCAAAATGTACCATGATACCTAAACGATCCAATAGAATTAGCAACCCAAATTATAAAGGGGTTTCTGACTATCGCAAACAACTAGGATTGCGAGCCACTAAACGCATACCTATAATAAGCCAACGTCAAGAATATATGTAATACACTGTCTTCAGATTTGGGACATGTACTCTACGCGAAAACGCACTAGACACTCCAATAAAGAGACATATTATATATTATGTGATATGTTTCAGGAAATGAGTCACAAGTCGTAGAGAATGGATTTTGAAATACCATTTTATTCGAAAAGATGAGATCAAGCCGATTCCAATGATAGTGAACTAGTCTAATAATCTAATAAGTATTTCTAAATTATAAGTTTGATATTTTCGTTTTTGAAAAAAAAGGTTTTCAATATTTCTGGGGGTTAATAAACAGTGAAGTAACTAAATGTAGTCCACATGAGGACCTTTAAAACGAAAGAATATATTACATACATTGTCCTGAAATTTGATACATCGATCGACATGACTATAAGTGATGAACTCTCCAGAGCATTCCAATAATGTGATCTTGTAAAATAAACACTTTAAGAATCATCAATTTTGCGACTTATGACTCATTTCCCTGAAACACATCACATATTATATATATATTATCTAAGCTAGGTTTTGGACTAGTTGTAGGTCAGACTTACTCTTGATGTTATAATAGGGGAGTTACATGACTCCTTGTACCTAGTGCATGCTGGGATTGATTCTGTTAAAATCTGACATACAAATATTTGGCAACATTTTTATTGAAAATTGCGCATATGTTTTCGCCAATACCATAGCTTGTAAAAATGATGTATGACAACCAATTGCATGATGGGAAAGATGGGGACTTGTGTCTTGGAAACACATATAACAAATGTATATTGACATAAGAATATTTATGAATATTAAACGCTGAACATGACATGTTTTCTATAGATTTTACACTGTACCATTCATCCCATAATTCAATGCGAATCAAAATTCAAAATGGCGGCTATGCAAATGCCCTATTGTTCAATAAATGGAGTTGTAAGCACTCCACTTGACTGAAACATGAATTATGTATATCCTTAAGTTTAATTGGTTCTATTTTCTGCTAAATATCGCGCCAGGTATGGGCGATAATAGGGTAGTTTGTATTCCACTCACTGAGTAGCGCCACCCAGTGGTCAACACTGGCTTCTCTCACATGCCACTAGGTGGCGCATGGGGGCGGAAGTCACGTGACAAGTGGGCGTGTAAGGGACTTGTTGAATACCCCTGGTGATTGACCTTTGAACTAAAGTAGCTGTTTTATGTTTAAGCCGGGTTAAAAGCGGGCTGGAAAACATCATTCACAAATATAATAATACATTAAGGCGGCCTTCTCACTATGTGTATCTCTAGTGAGGAGCAATGGATTTACTCGTCCCCACACATGGTAGTATACTGCCCCATAGTCATATCCGTAAAGTTCAATTCTACTACATCAGTGGTTTTAAAGATATGTCAGTGCAAAGTAGTCTGGGAAATAAGATCCTGTATCTATTTTGGGATATGGTCACGGGGGAGATACAGGGCGGTTATTGGTCAATTAAGATGAAGATTAGTTAGTTCTCAGAACTTGAACTTCTCTGTCCGCTTGGAAAACCTCATTCAAAAACAAATGTTGAATGGTGCAATAACCATGGCACATAAGCTTGCTTTATCTCCTTATCCTACACTTGCTGTGGTGCCCCTATTCCCCAGCATTGGTTTGGGCAGACTCCCATGCTCGAAGAGTACTGTCCTGAATTACAGGTGCATTCTTTGAACATTCTGATCAGACTCTTTAATGAAAGAGTCCGCTCGGGCATCTGTTGGAAATAATTTTGAATTAGGAGTGGCCTGGATTCTAACCCAAGACCACTCACATAAGGATAGGCTAGCAAGTAGTGTTGAATGCTCTACCCACTCGGCCACAGAGGCTCAGATAAGGTCTGTAGGTTATAGCATAGTATGATTCCTGAAACAGAAAAATGTTGTTTTTAAGAAATAACATAGCAATAAAGTACATGCTAGTCATCATCTAGTATGCTGTGTTAGAAGCGTAATCCTCTCCTGTCCGTTTCTTTGGCCCCAGCACGAATTATGAATACTTTATTAATGTCTTTTATATTAATTCATTGAGTTTGTGACATTTAAGGCTATCAAATTGGTAAACATGCTATTTCTTAGACAACCAAGCCCAATTCAATATAGACCTATATATCTACTCCAATTATTAATGCAGCTTATATTGAGGGAAATAAACGAAAAAGTGAGACAATAGTTTGGATTGTGGTAGATGATAGGCAGAACTATATACCCAGTAATACAAGGAGAAGGGAGTTAGTTAGAGAACAGGACCAGAGGTTATAGTATGTTTGAAACTATCTGGCTGTAGCAAGGGAGTGCAACTGTATACACCTGTCACGTTCACCTGTAACTCTACAGACCTTGCATTTGTTTCCAAATATTGGCTATATGATGTGAGGTTCACTATAAGCCATGTATCAGTGAAAGTGAGGAAATGTACAATATATAGGACCATATCTCAAAGCAATACTGATCATGGATCGGGTAGTTGTGGGAGGGTGGTTGGGTGGTAGGGGGGATTCGGTCACCTCAATAATAACAATTGAAGTTGGAGGATAAGCATGCTAGACGACTCGACTCTGTTCACTTAGTGAATATAATTGTCTGCGGCCTAAAGGCCTTGGACAATAATGTTCACTATGTAAACAGTGTCTCGGCCTCTATCCTACACTTATCTCTCATATCCTGCAGAAAAATAACTCATGAAGACCCAAGTCGATTCTCATGCGATTCTACGCCGCAGAGACTCTTTTCCACTAGATTCCATGAGAATTGCATGAGAATCGGCTTTGTAGACAAATGCCTTTAGTCCCCAAAATGATATTTTCTAAATATTTTTCCCACAAGAAGCCTTGCTCATAAAGTTTTCATCTTTGGGGTGTTTAGCATAGCTAGTAGCATGAATAGCGTACAATAAACATGTGAGACAAAAAGGGTGTGACCTGTTAACAATTTTGCATTTTGAGATATCATCATATTTGAAAAGATGAGACCAAGCCGATTCCAATGAATCTAAACATTAAAGACATCTAATAAGTACTTTTATCTTTTTAGTCAGATATTTTTATTTTTAAAAAAAAAGTTTGCAACATTTCTGGTTGGATAATGACCAGTAAAGTAGCTAAATATACTCAATAGGATGATCCACGAAACGCACTGATATAATTAATATACGGTCCTGAAATTTGGTATATGTATTCATACAACCACAAGGACTGGACAACCCAAAAATGAAAATATTCCAACAAAGAGATCTTGTAAATAAACGACTTTGAAAAGCACCAATTTTGCGACTTGTGACTCATTTTCCTGAAACACATCACATATGGAAATTACATCCTGTAACGATAGTTGAATTTGAAATTGACAAGATTCACCTGAGGTCTTAATTTAAGCCTTTTATTATTAGATAAAGATCAGATATAATAATATATTATCCGCTGTACTGATGGGAAATAAGAATCCTAGAAATGAGTTTTGACTTTGAGAACTAATCTGGTGCCACCTTTTCCCTTCTATTCTGTTATTATTTTATTATTTTACAAGCGGTTTCCTTTAGTTAAAACTGATGCTTCGGGACCAAACTGTTCCACAGCGAAGGAATGACAGATGTGATCCGTTTTAGGAAAATGAATCATAAGTTGCAAATTATGGATTTTGAAATATCACCGCTTCACTTTTAATTGAATTCAATTACAAAAAGAGTTTATTTATAACTAAGGGGGTCATACGAATAAAGCCATACATCTTAATATAAATCAAACTCTTGCACTATGGCGAGTGGGTCAGAATTGAAACTAATTTTAAATGAATTATGGCTTTTGGCTATTGTTCTGCTAAGCACTCTAGGTCCAAACCCTCAATCGGTTTCCTGGTTTAGGACTCGGCCGTTTTGCGGTCTTAATGGAATTATAATGGCACTTTGTGGTTTGAGGCAAGAGGCTTCCCCTTCATTTGAAGGGACTCTCCACTCTGGGTCTAGACTGTAAGGTCTATTACTATAAACGTTGGTTACATGTGAGTACCAGCGGTACAATGATAGAATAAGATAAGACAAATTCACTTTCTCAACAAGCTGATATCTGAATATATATATGGTATGACTAAGTAAGACATTTAAATTTTCACAAATTATTGGTCGATCCCAGCATTCCTATCATTCCTATCATTGATTGTACCTTTCTCACCTTACTTGATTTAATGTTTGTTTAACTTAGCTTGTTCTCGAGTAGTTTTGTTACATAAAGTGCAGTCTAGCTGGACACAGCAGTGGGCGGAAAACCATGGTTTTTCTGATTTGAATTATCACCCGTGAGCCCATTATCTTCGTGCATACATGACATCACTTGTTCATAACATTGTTTGTACACTGTGCATGCCCGTTTATGTTCAACTGTTATTTTACCGACGATTGGCTGCATAAAAATTCTAAAGAAAAAAAGAAAAAAAAGAGAAACAAAAGGAGCATATAAAACACCGGGAAGTGAACAGCCCATAGATTCACTGCACGAGATCCAGGCCCCACAATAGGGGAGTTGCATGTCTCACTGCACATGTCCATGACACAATAGGGGAGTTGCATGTCTCACTGCACATGTCTATGACACAATAGGGGGTTTGCATGTCTCACTGCACATGTCTATGACACAATAGGGGGTTTGCATGTCTCACTGCACATGTCTATGACACAATAGGGGAGTTGCATGTCTCACTGCACATGTCTATGACACAATAGGGGAGTTGCATGTCTCACTGCACATGTCTATGACACAATAGGGGGTTTGCATGTCTCACTGCACATGTCTATGACACAATAGGGGGTTTGCATGTCTCACAGTACATGTCTATGACACAATAGGGGGTTTGTATTTCTCACTGCACATATCTATGACACAATAGGGGGTTTGCATGTCTCACTGCACATGTCTATGACACAATAGGGGGGTTTGTATTTCTCACTACACATGTCTATGACACAATAGGGGGTTTGCATGTCTCACTGCACATGTCTATGACACAATAGGGGGTTTGCATGTCTCACTGCACATGTCTATGACACAATAGGGGAGTTGCATGTCTCACTGCACATGTCTATGACACAATAGGGGGTTTGCATGTCTCACTGCACATGTCTATGACAGTGCATGCTGGGATACACAATAGGGGGATTGCATGTCTCACTGCGCATGTCTATGACAGTGCATGCTGGGATACACAATAGGGGGTTTGCATGTCTCACTGCACATGTCTATGACAGTGCATGCTGGGATACACAATAGGGGGTTTGCATGTCTCACTGCACATGTCTATGACAGTGCATGCTGGGATACACAATAGGGGGTTTGCATGTCTCACTGCACATGTCTATGACAGTGCATGCTGGGATACACAATAGGGGGTTTGCATGTCTCACAGTACATGTCTATGACAGTGCATGCTGGGATACACAATAGGGGATTTGCATGTCTCACTGCACATGTCTATGACTGTGCATGCTGGGATACACAATAGGGGGTTTGCATGTCTCACAGTACATGTCTATGACAGTGCATGCTGGGATACACAATAGGGGGTTTGCATGTCTCACTGCGCATGTCTATGACAGTGCCTGCTGGGATAGATTCAGTTCAAATCTGACACAAATATTTAGCAACACTTTTATTGAAAAGTGCAAGAATGTTTTCAACAATATCATAGGTTGTGGAAATGATCTATATAAACCAAATGCGTGATGGGAAAAATGAAATTGTGTGTTATAGAAACATCTAAAACAGATGGATATTGATATTGGGCTACTGAATAATCCAAGGTAAAGATACCATGTTTTCTATAGATTTTATACAGTACCATTACTCCCATAATTCCATGCGAATCAAGATTCAAAATGGCGGCTATGCAACTCCCCTATTGCTTATGAAATGAAAATTTAACCTGTTTTGTGGACCCAAGGACACGCCCAAATGTAAACAATGTGCGACAATGTGCTGATACAACAATGGCCAGGAAATACTACTGCCAAACCAAAACCTAATTAACCAACTTTTTACTCCCACTCTTATTACTTAAAGTATCTTTATTTTTGTAAAGATTGTTTTTCAACTGGGGATGTTGTTTCCCGGAGAATCTAGGATTTTCACACGCTCCCAGCTATTTACTAGATTATGCATGTCATGCAGTAAGAAGTCCTTTATTACAATGAGACAATTCTTTAAATTAAATTAATTATCAAACAATTAACTAATCAAACTTATTAAACGATCAACTACTACTGTACCTGTTTGATAACGTAACTCCATTTTTTTCAAAGGGAGCCCTCAGGAAGATTTATGGTTTCATAGAGGAAACCCACCCCCTTTTGCGCTGTAAAAATTGGATATGTTATTGAAAGTGTACGCTTCCGGAAATAAAACATTATACATACATAACCAATGGGTTAATCACTAGCACAGAGTCTGACCAAATTTAAATGAGCAAAAAAAATGTAAAGTTTGCTCGAGTATGAGTCAGTGAAAACGTCCAGGAAGAGTAGTGAGGTTTGAAATCCTGTGGGACTGCAATACTGACATAAAACAGTTACTGTTTGTGATGTGTTTTAAGAAAATGAATCACAAGTCGCAAAATTGATATTTCTCTAAAGTGTTTTCCCACATGATTTCTTTATTGAAATGTATTGATTTTTAGAGGGTTTAGTAGTTATAGTCTTATGAATCTGTGTAACAAATTTCAGGACATTGTATTAAATATATCCGTGCGTTTTGAAGGCCATTGTATGGAGTATATTTAGTTACTTTACTTCTAATTACCCATCCAGAAACATTGCAAACTTTTTTTGGAAAATATAAAGATATCAAACTTAAAATATAGAAATACTAATTAGGTGTCCTAGTGTTTGCCATCATTAGAATCAGCTTGTTGTCCTCTTTTCAAATATGATGATATCTCAATATCCATATTTTGTGACCTATAATTAAATGATTCATTTTCCTAAAACGGATCACATTTTGTATTATGCTAATAATAGTTGATAATAGGAAGATATAACAACTAGTGGGAAAGGTTGTTTACATGTCTGCTGCTCTACCAGCTGACCTACCAGGGATGTCTTGTTCTTTTCCTTGTCAGTCCAAAGCTGCTCACGTACATAATTTGCCAGAAACCCACTGTAGGGCAATGTGTGCTCACGATAGCTAGGTCCTGACCTGGCAACTTTAATTAAAATTCAAGATTTGTTTATTGTGCGCTGCAGTGTTATTGTGGCGGTGGTGAAGGTAAAGAAGTCGACGTTACCTGCAGCTGGTGCCTGGTACAATACCCAGCATGGGGCAGGTTGTGGCACACTACCCTTACATTCCCTGCTAAACCCTTTAAAGCTGCATTCCCTGCTAAACCCCTTAAAGCTGTATTCCCTGCTAAACCCTTTAAAGCTACATTCCCTGCTAAACCCCTTAAAGCTGCATTCCCTGCTAAACCCCTTAAAGCTGCATTCCCTGCTAAACCCCTTAAAGCTGCATTCCCTGCTAACCCCCTTAAAGCTGCATTCCCTGCTAAACCCCTTAAAGCTGTATTCCCTGCTAAACCCCTTAAAGCTGTATTCCCTGCTAACCCCCTTAAAGCTGTATTCCCTGCTAACCCCCTTAAAGCTGCATTCCCTGCTAAACCCCTTAAAGCTGTATTCCCTGCTAACCCCCTTAAAGCTGCATTCCCTGCTAAACCCCTTAAAGCTGTATTCCCTGCTAACCCCCTTAAAGCTGCATTCCCTGCTAAACCCCTCAAAGCTGTATTCCCTGCTAACCCCCTTAAAGCTGCATTCCCTGCTAAACCCCTTAAAGCTGCATTCCCTGCTAAACCCCTTAAAGCTGCATTCCCTGCTAAACCCCTTAAAGCTGTATTCCCTGCTAAACCCCTTAAAGCTACATTCCCAGCTAAACCCCCTTTTTTTTTTAACAAATTTTATTGGATCCATTTTCATACAATGATAATTTCATGGTAGTCCAGAAAACATTTTAGATTCAAAAGCAGTATAAGATACATTAAAGGCAAGTTCGATGTTATTTCATAATAAATTAAATATTTTAAGTATTTAAGTTGAGTCATTAATACATTAAGGGTTTCAAAATTATACCTTGTTGTTTTAGGTTACAAGTTTCGTTTGGTGAATACATTGGGTACCTCTACCGAGGAAAATACATACCTACAATAAACACATAGATTTTTGTTGTTGTTTTTTTCTCCTCAAAAATATAACATAGTCCGCCACATGACAGATAAAAGACACGTCGCATGCAAGATAATATATACATTTGATTTGATTTGCTCTAGCAAATGATAGAGACATGTTTTAGAATCAACCATACCAGTCATCAGTTGATTTAAGATGACTTTTTATGTTATCCCAGGATTAAAGCTTCATTCCAAGCTAAACCCCTTACAGTTGCATTCCCTGCTAAACCAATTGAAGCTGCATTCCAAGCTAAACCCCTCAAACCTTTTAGAAGCAGGAACACATTCCCATCCATAGAAATAGCAGGAGATCCACCTTTCACCATAGAGTAATGATGATTAGTTCACATCCTATATTTGTTGTCAGGGTTGGACCCTTGTAAAAGCACTGGCCTACCTCTATAGGACCCCTATACCGAGGTATACTTATTAGTGACTGACTAATATGGCTAATATGGCAACAACAATGAAATGAAATAAAGCCATAAACTTGGCATGCCACATGCCAAAATATCACAGAGTCACAGAGTTTAAAGCCATTTACCAGCCATAGATCACTCCATTATTCATACAATATGTTTCTGGTGGAAATAACACTTTCATGATAATAATAACAATAACAATAATAAAAGAGCAATAAGAGCCCAAGGTGTGAGTAGCCTGTTCCAGCCCTGTGAATGCCACCTTGTGTTCAGTGCTGTATTGACTGGCACACCTCGCCGTAATAGACAGCGCAACGCAAACATGGAAATTTTACATTTTAAATTGGAAAATAAATAATGTTTTATAATGTTCAATAATGAGTTGAAAATTTGCTTCTCTCCTAAACCAAATATGGGGAATGTGCCTTCAATTAGTTACAAGACTTGTTTTTGATGCTTTAACATTTAAAGTGACTGGGACCTTTGTGTATTTGTTTAGAACGCGAGTATTGGTCATCACCAACAAACCACCGGGAAAAGGTTACTTTAGCTGAGGAATTCACGATGTTCTACTGCCTGTCCTGCCTTATGTGTTTTGTCCCCAAACTGTCAGGATAAAAATGTGTCATAGTAAATATACAACATATCCAACATTTTTCTTTTTCAAATATCATTTTCCTTTTCTAAGATATTCCAAAACATAATAAACATGACATATGGATATCCTAATATCCGAAGAGAGGTTTCTTTTCTTTCTCTCACAGAGATATCAACATAGCCATCTTTGTTATGCCCGAGTCAGTTGCTTATTTTCATATACTACTATGTGGTGTCTGAATAGTGGCTAGTAGGCTAGCACTGAGTACCTTAGGCTATTCTCATGGACCAGAAATCCGACCAAAGCAAAGTTGGTTATTATATGATCCATTGCTGTAAAAGAAAAATTAGTTCAATAATCCACCTCCACCTCCTCCTCCTCTACATCCTCCACCTCCTCCTCCACCTCCTCCACCTCCTCCTCTTACTCCTCCACCTCTTCCACCTCTTCCACCTCTTCCACCTCCTCCACCTCCTCCACCTCCTCCACCTCCTCCACCTCCTCCACCTCCTCCTCCACCGCCTCCACCTCCTCCACCTCCTCCACCTTCTCCTCCACCTCCTCCACCTCCTCCTCCTCCACCTCCTCCACCTCCTCCACCTCCTCCTCCACCTCCTCCTCCTCCACCTCCTCCTCCACCACCACCTCCTCCACCTCCTCCACCTCCTCCACCTCCTCCTCCTCCTCCTCCTCCTCCACCTCCTCCACCTCCTCCTCCACCTCCTCCACCTCCTCCACCTCCTCCTCCACCTCCTCCTCCACCTCCTCCTCCACCTCCTCCACCTCCTCCACCTCCTCCACCTCCTCCACCTCCTCCACCTCCTCCACCTCCTCCTCCACCTCCTCCACCTCCTCAACCTCCTCAACCTCCTCAACCTCCTCAACCTCCTCCTCCCTCTCCCCCTTCTCCACCACAACCCCCACCACCCCCTCCTCCACCTCCTCACTCTCCTCCTCCCCCTCCTCCACCACCTCCTCTTCCACCTCCTCCACCACCTCCTTTACCTCCTGCCCCTAGCCTCCTGCACCTCCTACTCCTCCTATTCTTCCTCCTCCTCTTCCTCCACCTCCTCTCCCTCCTCCTCTTCCTCCTCCTTGTCCTCTACCTCCCCTATCCTCCTCCTCCTACTCCTCCTCGTCCTCTACCTCCCCCTCTCCTCCTCCACCTCCTACTCCTCCTCTTCTTCCTCCTCCTCTTCCTCCACCTCCTCTCCCTCCTCCTTATCCTCTTACCTCTCTTCCTCCTCCTTCTTCTCCTCCATCTCCTCCTTCCCCTGCCCCTCCTCTTCCTCTTTCTGCTCCTCCACCACCTCGTCCCTCTCTTCCTCTTCTTTCTCCTCCTCCTTCTCCTCCTCCTCTACCTCCCCCTCTCCTTCTGCTCCTCCACCACCTCCTCGCTCTCCTCCTCTTCTTTCTCCTCCTCCTTCTCCTCCCCTCTACCTTCACCCTCTCCTTCTGCTCCTCCACCACCTCCTCGCTCTCCTCCTCCTTCTCCTCCACTACCTCCTCACTCCCCTCTCCCTTTCCCTCCTCCTTCACCTCAACTCCACTTCATCTCGTCCTGCCCACCCGCCCACCCCGCACCTCCCCCACACCACTAGTCCCACTGTCCAGTAATTGCTCATCTCCGCACACACACTGGCCATATTACCTCTTGACCACACCTCATAGAGCACCATGACAACCTGCTGACCAGCCTTAAGTAGCATGTAACACTGATGTCATACCAGGCGTAGGTAACATGTATATAGGTAACATGTACCGTGTATGCCTCCAGTGTTACATCATGCTGACACATGCTTCACATATCATTAACTAATACTAACTCATATTTCTCCCCACTGCACCCACATGGTTTTGCTGCACTGGAAAATGTACAATTCACCTTCACTAATTCTCTCAAATAACCCACATTTGAGACAGAAATGAGCTTCAAAATGCAGTTTAACATACAAGAACTGATACTTTAAATCAATGCAATACCAAATATACTCAGATATACACAAAATTTATCTTTTTTTTTTTGGCAGAATTTAGCAGAAATTACTAAATATGTCGAGCCTGCCAGAGTGCATTTTGGGATGGATTCTGATGAAATCTGGCATACACATATTTGGCAACTTTTTTATTGAAAATTGCAAGAATGTTTTCACCAATATCATTGTTTGTATAAATCATCTATGAATACCATGCATGATGAGAAAGATGGGGACTTATGTTATGGAAAAATGTATAACACATGGATATTGACTTTAGAGCAATGATAAATACTCATTGCTGAAGATGACATGTTTTCTATAGATTGTATACTGTACCTTTAGTCCCATAATTCAATGCGATTCAAGATTCAAAATGGCGGCTATGCAACTCCCTAATTACGAGTTTCAGCTTTTTTTCTATTGCTGAGGTTCAAAGCGTTCACACCGCTCCTCCTCTAAAGAGGTAGTGTTCTATATATCATGTATAACACCAGTATATGGCTCTTACATTATTATTTATTTGTCACACATTTCATGAGAATAAGAGAAAAGGTGTTAAATGTTCCTCCTACATGTACGGGGAGCATAGAGTAATGTTTATACATGTACAGGGAGCATAGAGTAATGTTTATACATGTACAGGGAGCATAGAGTAATGTTTATACATGTACGGGGAGCATAGTGTAATGTTTATACATGTACAGGGAGCATAGAGTACATGTACAGGGAGCATAGAGTAATGTTTATACATGTACAGGGAGCATAGAGTAATGTTTATACATGTACAGGGAGCATAGAGTAATGTTTATACATGTAGAGGGAGCATAGAGTAATGTTTATACATGTACAGGGAGCATAGAGTAATGTTTATACATGTACAGGGAGCATAGAGTAATGTTTATACATGTACGGGGAGCATAGAGTAATGTTTATACATGTACAGGGAGCATAGAGTAATGTTTATACATGTACAGGGAGCATAGAGTAATGTTTATACATGTACAGGGAGCATAGAGTAATGTTTATACATGTACAGGGAGCATAGAGTAATGTTTATACATGTACAGGGAGCATAGAGTAATGTTTGTACATGTACAGGGAGCATAGAGTACATGTACAGGGAGCATAGAGTAATGTTTATACATGTACAGGGAGCATAGAGTAATGTTTATACATGTACAGGGAGCATAGAGTAATGTTTATACATGTACAGGGAGCATAGAGTAATGTTTATACATGTACAGGGAGCATAGTGTAATGTTTATACATGTACAGGGAGCATAGAGTAGTGTTTATACATGTACAGGGAGCATAGAGTAATGTTTATACATGTACAGGGAGCATAGTGTAATGTTTGTACATGTACGGGGAGCATAGTGTAATGTTTATACATGTACAGGGAGCATAGAGTAATGTTTATACATGTACAGGGAGCATAGAGTAATGTTTATACATGTACAGGGAGCATAGAGTAGTGTTTATACATGTACAGGGAGCATAGAGTAATGTTTATACATGTATAGGGAGCATAGAGTAATGTTTATACATGTACAGGGAGCATAGAGTAATGTTTATACATGTACAGGGAGCATAGAGTAATGTTTATACATGTACAGGGAGCATAGAGTAGTGTTTATACATGTACGGGGAGCATAGAGTAATGTTTATACATGTAGAGGGAGCATAGAGTAATGTTTATACATGTATAGGGAGCATAGAGTAATGTTTATACATGTACAGGGAGCATAGAGTAATGTTTATACATGTACAGGGAGCATAGAGTAATGTTTATACATGTACAGGGAGCATAGAGTAATGTTTATACATGTACAAGGAGCATAGAGTAATGTTTATACATGTACAGGGAGCATAGAGTAATGTTTATACATGTACAGGGAGCATAGAGTAATACTGGGGTTCAATAGAGGCACCTCCTGCAGGTGGGGAGCATCAGGAAGGAAAATAAGTTACAAAAGTGATATTTTTTAAGTGATTTATTTACAAGAACCCTTGCTTACAATGTTTTCACTATTAAGGTGTTTAGTGATGTTCTCTGCATGAGTACATGCACCAAATATGAAGTCTCTGCATATAGTTATGCATATATGATGTGTTCCAGGAAAAAAAGTCACAAGTCACAAAATTGATATTTTTCAAAGTGTTTTTTTCACAAGATCTCTTCATTGAAATGTTCTGATATTTAGAGGGTTTAGCAATCATAGTTATATAAATCCATGTAACAAATTTCGGGACATTGTATAAATATATCCTTGTGTTTTGAAGGCATTTGTATGGAGTTTATTTAGTTACTTTACTGGTATTTACCCATCCAGAAATATTGCAAACTTTTTTTTCAAAACTAGAAATATCAAACTTATAATATAGAATTACTTATATTAGATGTCCTAGTGTTTACTATCAGTAGAATCGGCTGGATCTCCTCTTTCCAAATATGATAATATCTCAAAATCCATATTTTTCGATTTATTTTCCCAAAACGGATCACATATGTGAGGTTAACCTGAGGAGTATATTGATTAAAAGTGGGAGTGGGAGTGGGAGTGGGAGTGGGAGTGGGAGTGGGAGTGGGAGGAGAATGATGAAGCATTCATCATGACCTGGTCATGACACGGGACATGTTTCCCCCATCTCTACACAAATCTATTTATCAGCCGCGCGTAACTTCTCACTTCTCACCGGCCCATGGGCTGGAACGCCAACATGAGTCGCGACTCGATGAATCATATTTCCCCAATATTCGGCGTACATAAAATGTGTTACAGGAAAATGAGTCACAAGTCACAAACTTGATAGTTTGAAGTGTTTTATTCACAGGATCTCTGTCTAGAAATGTTCGCATCTTTCAGGTGTCTACCGCTTCATGTCATATTAATCCATGGACCAAATTTAACACTGCGTTAAGTATATCCTTACGCTTCTAAGATCATAGCAGAAGAGGATATTTGTCAGGAAAATATCATTTTCAGACTAACACGAGTTTAGCACTAAAACACTGAAATAAAACACTGAAAGATGTTTCCAGCACACAAATAAGTGCAGTTAAAACCTAAAATAAGTCTTAATAAAAGTCTAGATAAAATTCTCCAAAACTTTGGTCAAATGGCTTTTAGATGGGTTGGAAAAGAATGGAACAAAAAGCAAAACAATGTTGAGTTGACTTAGTGACCTTCTTGAAGGTCACTCACTAGTAAAGTAGTTAAATAAACTGCACAGGATATGCACAGTTTGAGATGTGGCACAGAAAACAACCTAAACATGATAACATTCTGACAAGGCATGCTATGGAAAAATATAATGTTTTTGAACACTTGACATTAATTAGTCTGATGTGTTACCGGAAAATGAATTTTGATGAAGATGCTAAAGATGTATTTTGAAAAGGTGAGATCAAGGCAGTTCTAATAATAGTAAAGAGTAGGAGATCTAATACGTATTTATATATTTTAACTTTGATATTTTTACTTTTGATATGGGTGGGAAATTACCAGTAAAGTCAAGTAGACTAAATATACTCATATATATATGCCATATATATATATATATTGAATCTTATTCATGTTATAATAACAGTTACAAAGCATGAAAAGGTCAGACAATTCTCCAAAGTAGGTCTTCCATTGCATCCTAAAATAATAATTAATGATACAATTTGATGCTTATAATTCCTTCCATCATAACATACAAGTGTTACATTAGTTCATTTATTATACGCACATTCTATATGAGATGTGCTATAAGTGGGGTGCTATGAAAATATTCATATAGGACGTGTCCTATATGAAATGTAGTTGTCTAAAAATAGCTCTGTTGTTATGCTTCGCGGAGCTTTGGCTCTCCGCGGAGCATGTAAACAAATCCCCGCGATCGGTAATCAACCCGTGATTCTGGTACTATAATTATAGAAATACATGATAAAATCTACATCATTAAATAGAGCATTAAATTTTCTTTTGAATGATATAAAATGTATTAATGTAGCTCAAGGAATGGCCATGATATGAACGTTTTAATTCATCAAGATACTAACAGGGCTGTCAGCGGGGCTGTCAGCGGGGCTGTCAGCAGGGCTGTCAGCGGGGCTGTCAGCAGGGCTGTCAGCAGGGCTGTCAGCTGGCATCCTAAAATAATAATTAATGATACAATTTGATGCTTATAATTCCTTCCATCATAACATACAAGTGTTACATTATGAAATGTCCTATATGAAGTGTCCTATATGAAATGTAGTTGTCTAAAAATAGCTCTACAGCTGTACATCTGTGATTCCTACGCTGAACTGCCAGCTGATTGTGCAGTACATACATCTGTGATTCCTACTGCATGAAACAATGCTGAACCGCCAGCTGATTGTGCAGTACATACATCTGTGATTCCTACTGCAAAAAACAATGTTGAACTGCAGGCTGATTGTGCAGTATATACATCTGTGATACCTACTGCATAAAACAATGTTGAACTGCCAGCTGATTGTGCAGTACATACATCTGTGATACCTACTGCATGAAACAATGCTGAAGTGCCAGCTGATTGTGTAATTTCTAGTTAGAACCTGTTGCCAGTGCAAACCTATACTACAAACTGACACTCTCTTGTCTCTCTTCCTCACCCTCTTTCTCCTCTCCCTCTCTCCTCCTCTATCCCTCTATACACTGCACCGCTCCTTCTCCAGTATGTATGTGTTATATAACACACATAAAACTGGTATCATGACAATGTTACTTTTACTCCATGTTGATGTATGTACCTCATGCTTTTTGTATGAGCGGGAGTAGTGTGGTAATTTGCACCAGTTCCACGCGTGTGGTATGACTTCCTGTCCCCAGTACACATAGCCATATAAGGTAAGCATAGCAACTAGGGAGTGAATATAGAACCTAAATTTGAATGTGGTACTTGGGACACTATTACACTGTCCTCAATGTTTGTTGTTTTTTTGTAACCCACTCGCTTATATAGCTTATGGGGATGTGTTCTACCCATCTGCTGCTACATAAATGTGATGTGTTTCAGGAAAATGAGTCATAAGTCGCAAAAAATTGATTTTGAGATATCATTATATTTGAAAAGATGAGATCAAGCCGATTCCAATGATAGTAAACAGTCTAATAATCAAATAACTTTTTCTAGATTCTAAGTTTGATATTTGTATTTTTGAATAAAAAAAATTACAATATTTCTGGGGGGCAATAAATAGTAAAGTAACTAATTATACTCCATACGAGGACCTTTAAAACGAAAGGATATATTACATACTTTGTCCTGAAATTTGATACATCGATTGATATACCTATAAGTGATAAACTCCCCAAAAATCAGAACATTCCAATTAAGTGATCTTGTCAAAAAAAGCACTTTAAAAAGTATCATTTTTGCGACTTATGACTCAATTCCCTGAAACACATCCCAAATGCTGAAGAGACAATCTTTGTTACATTCCTCTGCACAATCGATGTTGAATGTCAACGAAAGGAAAAGATGAGATATAGATGATGAGTTTTTAGATTTGAAAATATTGAAAATCTTTGTTACATTCCTCTGCACAATCGATCTTGAATGTCAACAAAAGGAAAAGATGAGATATAGATGATGAGTTTTTAGATTTGAAAATATTGAAAATCTTTGTTACATTCCTCTGCACAATCGATCTTGAATGTCAACAAAAGGAAAAGATGAGATATAGATGATGAGTTTTTGGATTTGAAAATATTGAAAAATTACCAAAAAGAAAACCAATTCATATCCTGGAGAGAGCTTTCTACCTCTCACTTTCTGACCCGGATGATTCCCGGATGAAAGATTATTAACAGCCAGAAAACATGCAAAAAAACAGGAAAAACTTAATTATCACTATTTGTAAATCATCATTATATCGAAATAGTTTTCCAAAATAGCACGGAATGAACATTATATTGCTATTATATACACTATTATTGCCCAATTTGGGCAATAATAGGTCAATCCGAGTATATTCGGCATTGCATTGATTCTAGCAATCTGTTTGGTTAGGTTGAACTGTATTTTTAACTTTACTTTCGTCTGAAGTTTGGGTTATTTGAGAAGATTGGTGAAGGTGAATTGTACATTTTCTGAAAATATGTCCCATATAAGCCCTGATGCTTGGTACTTAGCCAGGCGATGGTTCTTAGCATTGCACGTTATCATATACAGATTCCGTAGGCGGTTTTCCTAAAACGATCTTTAGGGAGAGTTCGAAGTTTCTTTCTCAAATGATGCTTAATTTTCATTCAATATCTCGATGCAAATAACCGATTGAGCAATTACGCCATTCTGTACTGTTACAGAATGTTCCGCTGAAATAAAAATATCCAAAAAGAAGAAAAACAGACTTTACATCCAGATATGCCTCGCTATCATAAGCTAATGAAACTGAAGCTACGGTTAGTATAGTGGATGAAACAACCTGGAGAAAACTATATCAAGATTTGGGGGGAAAAGAAAAAGTGATCCGTGATAATTCTGTAATTTGTATAAATTTGTATATTGTATTTGAGCCAAACGACATGTGAAACCCAGTAAGAAAGCTAAGTAATGAGACAATTCTGACGATGTTTGCTTTGAAATCGTATGTATCTTGAAATCCTGTGTATTTTGTTTATAGTTCAAGTATACTCAGTGTAGCCTATATGGCTTAAATGTTTAATGTAGCGAAATATTTATATTATTTATCATAAACTGAAATACTTTTCACTTGTGTCACATGAAAATATCCTTGTAAGATATCGAGCTCAATAGAACATTCTTTTAAAGAATAACACACAAAACTAGTATGACAACTTGAGTAAGTTTTAGAGGTATCTCTATGGGGTGGGGTCGGGTGTAGAACCATGTCTCCATGAGGTGGACACATACAGAATCTTTATGTTTTTATACTTTATCGTTCACGCGCCTCTCCAACGCCTTTCCCTTCCGCAGCTGATGTTTAACTTAATGGTTATGTTGAACGAAAGGACCACAAGAAAGGGACAAAATTATTTAAGATTAAGATATTGTCGATCATATCACTATCAGGGAACGTATCTCCGGCATCTGGGAGGTTTACAAGCTCCCTGTTGATTTACATGCTGTTTTTCCAACGTACAATTCCCCAGTCGTCATTGACGAAAGTGGGACGATGTCTATTAAGTAAATTTTAACATACATTTGTTATATAAAAATTTCTCTAGCGCAATAGATCATTATTATACTTATAATTCTCTGAAAGTAGCTTGAATATATGATAATAATAGTCTGAAGTATTTCTTTATACATATCTTTATCTATTAATCAATGCAATATTGGTCCGTCCATATTAAGGTGTTTTTTGCTATAAAAAAAAAGTAAAAATAACTTTCTTCCACCAATTTGTCCCTAGTTGTACTCCCCAGCTCTATATCATTATTGTTAGCTAAAACTAATCAATCCTGGGAAACAAAGACGAGAAAACCTGGAAGAAAAATACATCAAGATTTGAAAATAGAGAAAAAGTGTATAAAAGTGTTTCTACCTTAAGTATATGGTGTGATCCTGTCCTGTAGTGAGTGTTAGAAGCCTGGTATAATCACTGGTGGCCTGTGTGGCAGGATAATGTACAATATATATATATATATATATATGTGTAGTGAATCTCTACACTCCCGGTTAGTTAGTTAATCTCCGTTTAGTGCAGAAATCTTAGTAAGAAATGTCCAGAATTGTCTCAAATATCCTCAGTTCTCTGGCCGCCGCGCACTATGTTCAACTTTTGTGGTAAATCTTTTGGGGAATATTTCAAATTGCAGGAGCAAATGTAGGAGCAAGTGTACGAGTTGCTCTTGTTGTTAAAGAGCATAAGCTGCATGTGTACAAGTGTGGTATATGGTAGGTACTGGGCTTTATGCCCTCTGTCTCCAACTCTCTCTCCTCTCTCTAACTCTCTCTGACTTACTTTCTCTCTCCAACTCTGTCTCTAACTCAGTGAGCTGCTCTATGGGAGTGGGTGGGTGAGGCCCGCCAGGTGCTCCAGTGTGTGCTGGTAGTAGTGTGACACAGGTGTGAGGAGGAGGAGGCCGCTAGTGCCTTTATACCTACTCCTCCCCCGCACACACCGCCTCCTCCACACCTCCCCCTGTACCACAGCGCATCCACTTGTAGCAGGTTCATATACTTGATAGCACTAGTTGATATATAGCTTATTGTACAGGGGGAGGGGAGTATAGAGAAGGGGGTGAGAGAAGGGGGGGAAGAGTATAGAGAAGGGGGAGGAGAGAAGGGGGAGGAGAGTATAGAGTATAGAGAGGGGTGAGAGAAGGGGGGGAAGAGTATAGAGAAGGGGGGAGAGAGAAGGGGGAGGAAGAGTATAGAGAAAGGGGGGAGGAAGAGTATAGAGAAGGGGGAGAGAGAAGGGGGAGAGAGAAGGGGGAGAAAGAGTATAGAGAAGGGGGAGAGGATGAAGGGGGAGAGAGAGTATAGAGGAAGGGGGGTGAGAGAAGGGGGAGAGAAGAAGGGGGAGGAAGAGTATAGAGAAGGGGGTGAGAAAGGGGGAGAGAGAAGGGGGAGGAAGAGCATAGAGAAGGGGGTGAGAAGGGGGAGAGAGAAGGGGGAGGAAGAGTATAGAGAAGGGGGGTGAGAAGGGGGAGAGAGAAGGGGGAGGAAGAGTATAGATGAAGGGGGAGAGAGAAGGGGGAGGAAGAGTATAGAGAAGGGGGAGAGAGAAGGGGGAGGAAGAGTATAGAGAAGGGGGTGAGAGAAGGGGAGGAAGAGTATAGAGAAGGGGGGTGAGAGAAGGGGGAGAGAGAAGGGGGAGGAAGAGTATAGAGAAGGGGGTGAGAAGGGGGAGAGAGAAGGGGGAGGAAGAGTATAGAGAAGGGGGTGAGAAGGGGGAGAGAGAAGGGGGAGGAAGAGTATAGAGAAGGGGGAGAGAGAAGGGGGAGGAAGAGTATAGAGAAGGGGGAGAGAGAAGGGGGAGGAAGAGTATAGAGAGGGGGGAGAGAGAAGGGGGAGGAAGAGTATAGAGAGGGGGAGGGAAGGGGAAGAGAGAGTATGGAGAAGGGGGAGAGAGGGGGGAGAGATTATGGGGAGAGAAGAGAGAGAGGGGAGAGAAAGCAGAGTTACTCATATTCTAACTTAAGCCGTGCCCACAAGAACTCAAGAACTCTGAGTCAAATTGGTCTTAAGACAATTTGTATGAATTCAAAATCATTCTTAAGAAACACACTTGACTTTGGTAATATGTGGGCTTTCTCACGAAGAAACGATAAATCATGGGTTCCTACAAGGATTTGTAGGCAAGATTTTGGACTTCATGAGTCCCCCAATTGGTACGAATTGCGAGTTGTTGAATGTGTGGGCCGGGGTTTATAGGACCGAATTTATCAATATTCTGCTGCTGTTATATGTTAATACAAGAGTTACTCATATTATGACTTATAGGACTGAATTTATCAATATTCGGCTGCTGTTATATGTTTATACAAGAGTTACTCATATTATGACTTATAGGACTGAATTTATCAATATTCGGCTGCTGTTATATGTTTATACAATAGTTACTCATATTATGATTTATAGACTGGATTTATCAACATTCTGTTGCTGTTATATGTTTATACAAGAGTTACTCATATTATGACTTATGGGACTGGATTTATCAATATTCTGCTGCTGTTATATGTTTATACAAGAGGTACTCATATTATGACTTATAGGACTGGATTTATCAATATTCTGCTGCTGTTATATGTTCATACAAGAGTTACCCATATTATGACTTATAGGACTGAATTTATCAATATTCTGCTGCTGTTATATGTTCATACAAGAGTTACCCATATTATGACTTATAGGACTGAATTTATCAATATTCTACTGCTGTTATATGTCTATACAAGAGTTACCCATATTATGACTTATAGGACTGGATTTATCAATATTCTGCTGCTGTTATATTTCATACAAGAGTTAACCCATATTATGACTTATAGGACTGAATTTATCAATATTCTACTGCTGTTATATGTCTATACAAGAGTTACTCATATTATGACTTATAGGACTGGATTTATCAATATTCTGCTGCTGTTATATGTTCATACAAGAGTTACTCATATTATGACTTATAGGACTGGATTTATCAATATTCTGCTGCTGTTATATGTT